>QKWP01002004.1:34900-56008 GCA_003550325.1 Gigaspora rosea | reverse complement strand
TTTTTTTTTTTTTACCTGGTAATCTGGGATGAAATTTTTGTAACGTGGTCAAAACACTATGTAATCGTTAAAGATCTGTTAATCGTTATATATCATTGTGGTCAAAACACTGTGTAATCGTTAAAGATCTGTTAATCGTTACATATTGTTTCAAATAATTATGATTATAATCGATTTATAGATATATATCGATTTAATATAAAAAATGATATATATCGATTATAGATATATATCGATTTTTATCTAATTAATCGATATATAACGATATTTTATAATCGATATAAAACGATTAAGTGCTATATATCGATCAATATCTATATATAAAATTTGCAGATGGAACATTACCTTAGCCACGTCTTAATAATCAGTTTATTTTAGAAATTTTTTGCGATAATAAAGCTATGTCGTATTTTGGAGGTCGTCCCAGAATTACAAAATATAAATTCTGTAGTAAACTGACCCAAAAGGCACAAAATTCATATGCTAATAAATGCAACAATAGCTAACATTACCTACCCTAACCTTAATTCTAACTTAATTCCGGCTATTGTTGTATTCATAGTACATATATCTGTGTCTGCATAAAATATTTTGTTTGTAATATTGTCTTTTCTCACCCAGCATTGCTTAAAAATAATTTTAATTGAATGCTATCAACGAGCCTTAAAAAATTTTTTAGTTATCATTCGAAAGCAACTTTTATTAGACGATACTGGGAAATGATTCGTTATACTCATCACAACTTACAAACAAAACATACTCTGTTATCATCTAGTGAACGTGAACTAAAAAAATGCATTACAATTTATATTCTGAACAGTTTGCAACTTAATAGCACCAAAAGAAACCAGATGCTTAATCGTGACTTTACAATTATATTTCTGGCTTACTTTGGTGCTATTCATAAACAACGCAAAATAACTACAGTATAATGCCAAACAACTACATAATAGCAATTTATTAACATCTCATAAGCTGATAATACTTATTATTTTTGTCTTCGAGAACAAGTTGCTCGATTATGGCCAATACATCCACAAATTCTACAATGTAGTTTGTGTTTTGCTCTTTTTGGTGGCTCATCTGCACGCCGCATTCTATCTGTACCCTTAGTCCGTCCTTTTCCTTTACGTTTACGGGGATTTACTAATTCTTTCGGATCCAATATTCCTTTTTTGGTTGTAGTATCTGACTCAACTTCATTATTTGAGTTTATCTCACTATCACTACTATCGCTATCGTTATTAGAAGATATTTCTTCCTGAAAATCATCCAAATATTTGTCGAGAATTTTAATAAAATTGTAATCGTGGCGGCGAACAGCCACCATTAAAGCTGCTCTTGCTTTACCCTATGCCTCTCCATATAGTTTACGTTCATCTACAATTTTACGATTTCTACTCTGCACATCATACGTTGTATCTTGAACTAAAGCATTAAGATAAGGAACTAAACTTCCACAACTTATTCTTACTGATTGTTCTGTCTCAAATTTTTGTGCAATCAGAAATGGTTCTTGCTCAGAGTTATTACTAGTTTTATTAAACTATCGTGGCCGTATTAAATTAATGTGAAATGTTGCAGTTTGTGTACATAGCATAACTTGATAAAAATGGCGATATATAATTCCACGGTTATAGTGATCAAGACAAGAGCATAAATGCAACCCATTATCTAAGAGTATTACGAAATGTCATATATCATTCGATGTAACCTGTCGAATTCCCCACATTTCAATAATGTTATTTTCATTAACAAGATTTAGCATCGCTTTGGCAATAATATCAGCGTAACTTTGGTTTTCAAATATGGCAGGATCATTAAAATTAATCTGCAATTAGTTTAATTTAGGATTAGTATTAACGTTAATGGTAAACATAATTATATTAATGTAACACTTACTATATGATATCTTTGTAATTCACTTTGTGTTACTAGTACTGCATGATATTGCAGCAATTGTTTTATTTGATCCTTCTGAATTTTTAATATTTCTACAGTTAAATACTTTCGCAACATTTTGCAAACGTTTGGAAGAATAGTATCGGCTGTTGCAACCAAGGAAGTTTTAGGTATTGATGCACGAAATAAAGCATAATCTGTTTTTTTATCTTCCTCAAGAACACACACTGTTAACTTGTCTACAAGCTCTAACATTGTTGTATTAGAATTAAAAATCAGCCTCTTAAGTTTTGAATTATAGCTTTTCACCCGTGAGGTCGAGGACATTCCTGCCGTAAATAACTTGAGTACGAATGCTTTTGACCATGATTCTTTACTACTGTAAAGCCGCTGTAAATAATTAACTACATTCACATTATTATACTTTTCAAGCAGTAATTTCTATCGATATTCAAAAATTGGAACAAATCTGATTTGCTGCACTTCAAAAAATTCCTTGACAAATTTATTATATTGATCTTTAAGATGATTTTTGAGATTGGAAGCGATATTTTGTGCAATATGAAACATACAATGAAGTGCATCTGTAGTAGGAAATTCGTCTCGTATAGCAGCAACTAGAGCGGGATCAGCGTCAGTAAAAATAACTCGTGGTGTAGCACTGTGCATTGCTTCTTTAATTTGTTGTAATATCCAACTATGCGTCTCCTTGGTTTCATCATCTGTCAATGCCTGTGCTACTAATCGGGAGGATAAATGGTTATCGACTATACATGAGGACGAAAGTATTTCAGGTTCTAAAACCCGAAATTAAAATTTGAAGCCGAAATTGTTTTTGACCTATTTTACTTGAAAGACGAAATTATTTGATACTTTTTTTGAATAGACGAAATTATAAGGAACATATTTATATAATTTTATTTGCTCTTCCTTATAAAAAATTTTAATTTTCTCTAATGAAGACGAAATAGGCCTTTTTCAAAAATCAATTTCGGTGGCATCACTATTACCGACCACCAAAAAAAGTGACAATGCCATTTCATAACGATTAGTAGCACTGGTATTATCATTTAGAACAACGTCACAATATTCTAACCATCGTTCAATTTGATCTGGAGACATATAGAACAATCGTTTAAGACACTTGCTATTTGAATCCCAATCTACTTGAATATACCATCGTGGATCAGCCTCCTTCTTATTTAGCAATTCTTCATTCAATTTGCTAACATCATTTGTTTGATCACATAGTTTTGGACGAAACCGTTGAATTACTCAGCGCAATACTGGCATATAGATCTTGGTGAAATGTTTTTCCTCTAGAGCTTTGCGAACTTGCTGAGGACTACAATTCATAGTTTTTATGTAAAATTCAACATCCTGAATCATCTCTGTGGTAAACTCTATATTTTTCTGAAAATTGTAACGCGATAGATCAAGCTCGTGATTTCTATGCTCATCAATTAATTTAGTAATGCATATAATCTTATACGGATTTTCTTTTTCTGGGCATGACAAATTTATTTGCCAAGTGCATCCAACACGTTTAGACATAGTTTCTTTTTTTGGATCCTTGCTTTTTGTTATTTCAGGTTGGCCGTAGTGTTCACAAACTAACGCACGCCTTCGAATATCGCCATTCTTAAGCTTTTCTACACGATAAAAACGCGTCTTAAATCCCTGCCTTTTTTTATACCTTTTAACTTCTTTTAATGCATGGTTCCAGTCACGAAAAATCATACCTTCTCGCAATTCACTATATTGATTGCTTTCAACATCCTCTACATTATTGCATTCATATTCATTTTGAGTTATATTACACAATACATTACTACTAACATTAAATCCAGCGTTATTGTTATTGTGTAGTACATCAAACTTATTATTCACATAATTCCAGTCACAGAAGGTTGCATTCGTCTGAAGTTCCTGGTAGGTGCCTGAATTAACTATAAAGTTGTTTTTTATTTCATTTTTACTTTCAAAATTAAAATCATTTTGATTTTGACTTTCAAAATCAAAATCATTTTGGTAATTTCCGCATAGTTTATCAATTCTATTAGCTATAAGGTTCCAGTTCCAAGACACTTGAACGTCTTTATGGTAGGTACTTTTAGAATTAATCATAACATTATTTTCGTATGCAACTTGATTATCATTATATAAAACATTGTTACTAATACCAATTCCGCTTATTTCATTGTTCCGATCATCAAACCTCATGTTTGTTTGAACATTCATGTGGTATTTGATCTGATTAATTTGCAATACGTCGTTACTATTGTCAAGTCAACTTGGTTACGATATCTCTTCTTGAAGATATCAAACGTGTAGAAAATAGAAAACAGTAATCAAGCTTAATTAACCGCTGATTAATTTGCAATACGTCGTCGAGTTAACTTGGTTACGATATCTCTTCTTGAAGATATCAAACGTGGTAGAAAATAGAAAAAGTAATCAAGCTTAATTAACTTATTTCTTATTTATACTGATCGACATATTTTATTAAACTTTTTTAATTATATCATAAGAGAAGATCGCACTATGGCACTATAGCAAAATAATTTAATAAATTTTTTAATTACATCATAAGAAAAGATCACACTACGGTGCTATAGTGCCAATTGCTATAGCACTATATTAATATTCCCATATTTAAATATTCATAAAGATTATGAATATTTATAAATATTCAAAACCTGCTATACCTACTTAGATTTAAAACTAAGTTACCAAAATAGGACTTGTGTAATATTGCACAACATTAGTGGCGTGTAATCTAAAATTATTTTTATATTATACAAACAGTGCAATGAACTTTAGTATAACTAGCATGAGGGAAATTTGTTTTTATTGGCTGATCATCAGTAATTCTGATTGGTTGAAATTAAAGACTAAATTTGTATATCGATACCCGATATTATCGCTATCGTTACACTCACAACTCTATATAATATTTGATAATCTTTGCATCTTTCATGATAACATCATGCTCACGTGAAGTTCAATACTTTGACGTCAAAAAGCATGTTATATTATCTTGGTTATTTCGCTTTAAACGATAAAAACTTAATATAATGGCTTTATATTAAATACTACTATTGTCAAAATCGCCTCTAATTAAAGTTGGTGGAAACATTCAATCTTATTCGATCTCAAACGCTTATATAAAAAAAACGTTTTCAAATTATAATTTCGCAAAATTTCAGACAGATTTAATTATGAAAAATTTTTTTTTGCTATTTACAGGTTCATTTCTCTATTGTAAACAATATAAATAATCTGTGTAACATTGGTTTTTCAATAGAAATAAACAACCAATAAAAATAAATTTCCCTCATGCTAGTATAACCAATATGCATATTTATATTACACAAATTATAAAATTATGAATATATTCATAAATATTATATATATTATGAATATATTCAATATTATGAATATTCAATAATATAATAAATATTCATAAATATAATGAATATTCATAAATATTATGAATATTCATAAATATTATGAATATTCATAAATATTATAAATATTCATAAATATTATAAATATTCATAAATATTATAAATATTCATAAATATTATAAATATTTATGAATATTCGAATATTTATAATTTATATTTGAATATTCATAAATCTTTATATATTCGAATATATTCATAAATATAGTATATTCGAATACAAGCACTATAGAGAACTTTCAAATCTGATATATTCTAGTATAGATCAGTGTAGATGTTATAAGTTTTATATAGTACTGTAGTATAGTACCGTAAAAATTGAAATTTTTGTGTATAAGTAAACTAACCAAAAAATACCATATTTTACTAAGTAAATAACTTCGTAGTGAGCACTTTTACAGAAAACTTAAGTTGCATCATCTTGTATCATGCAGTACAATGTAGTTTCATATGAGCCAAAATATTGTATGTCTAATAATAGTAAAAGTTTAACGATATTCTACCATATGTTTTTTTAAAATCTTGAAAGTACCGAAGTAGTCTGAGTTTTAAACCACTTATAAAGTTATGTTATTTTTTTTTTGTTTTTCATCATTCTGTTTATTATGTTTGAAAATTTTGAAAGTTGAATTAAGTATAATTTATTCTTTATTTTATTTAACTATTTTTTTTTTGTTTATATAACTTGCTTTTTATTTATATTTGCTTTAGGAATTTGATATTCGGTTGCGACAAGCTGGAATTTAGGACTGTGTTATGTATATAAATAGCAACAAATATTATAATATAGTTTTACAATATACTAATAGAGGAACTTTGTATGAATCTTTAAAGACAAAGTTTATGAGATTAAAATAAACAAACAAACTACGTATTGTTAAGGAAATAGCGCTTGAACTTTTATTCTTGCATAATGATAATATTATTTATAGCGATTTTGTAAGTGCTATAAAATTTATATTTGTTAAATTCACTAATATATTAGTCACATAATATATCACAACAAAATTTTCTACATATTAAATTTATAAAAAAAACATATAAAATTACTACAAGCTTTGAATCCATTATGTTTCTTCCCCTACATATTAACTTAAAATTAATTTTTTAGGAATATAAAACAAGAGAAGAAGAAAAAAAATTAAGCTTAAAAATTAAATTAAAATTTTCTGATTTTGTACAAAACAAAAATGTAACTTTGCCAGAAACAAATATTTAACAATTTTAAGATAATAATTATGTGTAAAATCATGCCCTAAACAACTTTACTTAGGCGCCCAAAGTAGGTTACCTTGTAAAAAAAATGAGTTACCTATGTATAAAGTAAAATTTTTTGAGTTTTAAATATAAAACCCTTTTTTTATCAAGATAACCTACTTTGGGTGCTTAATCAAACTTGTTTAGCATGCAATTTTACTCATATTTTAGATCAAACCATGTTTTTTTAGCCATTTACTAGGTGAGAAATGAATAGGGTTGAAGTTAGAAAGAAATTTTTTTCTAAAAAATTTTTTAGAAAAAATTTTTTTTCTAACTTCAACCCCAATATAAGTAAAATTGCATGCTGAACAACTTTGCTTAAGCGCCCAAAGTAGGTTATTTTGATAAAAAAAGAGATTTTATATTTAAAACTCAAAAATTTTACTTTAGTATATGGGGGTGAGTCAGTAGAAAAGGGTCAAATTTTTTCTAAATAAAAGTTTTCTTGACTTTAAGCTTAAATATTTTAACAACTTTCTTAATAAATTTAATAAATTTTTTTTTTTTTTTATTTTAATTCTATATAATTTCAAAATTAAAATAAAAAAAATTTTTAGCAAATTTGATTAAATAGTTGTCAAGATATTTTAGTTTAAAAATTAAAAAAATTTTACTAAAAATGATTTGTCCCTTTTCTACTGACTCACCCCCATATAGGTAACCCATTTTTTTTACAAGGTAAAGTTGTTCAGAGCATGATTTTACACATATTTATCATTTTAAAATCATTAAATATTTGTTTTTGGCAAAGTTATATTTTTGTTTTGTGCAAAATCGGCAAAATTTTAATTTGATTTTTAAGCTTAATTTTTTCTTCTCTCCTTGTTTTATATCCCCGAAAATTTAATTTAAGTTAATATATAGGTATCATGGATTTAAAGCTTATAGTAATTTTATATGTTTTTTTTATAAATTTATAACTTATATAACAAAAAACTCAGTCATAAATAGTATAACAAGTCGGTTAACTGATATATAATAGCAATTTAATATTAATAGTTCTTTTTTATAAGCTAAATGTTTTTGATTTAAGACTTTTAGTAGTTCTAATAGTTGATTATATAATCTTAAAAATAGTTTGTTCTTTTTTCAAAAGCTTATTTTTACAAGTTTATATAAAAATTATATATTTTAAAGAGAATTATAATTTGGTGCACCATGCACTGTGGTGCACCCCCTGATCACAGGTATAAATAAGTGATCATTAACTGATTAAATCAGTTGATTTTTTTTTTTTATACTGTATACTTTTGTCTTTTTGTTTTTAACGCGTATACTTGTAAGTTACTAATTTTTTTTAATACTAGATCGTCGTGGTGTCGTTGTTACCATAATCACTTTTTGCTTTAACGCGTATACTGTAAGTTACTAATTTTTACTGTACCAATTTCAGATTGTCGTGGTGTCGTTGTTGCCGTAATCACTTTTTGCTTTAACGCGTATACTGTAAGTTACTAATTTTTACTGTACCAATTTCAGATTGTCATGGTGTTGTTGTTGCCGTAATCACTAGTGAGTCGCGCTGTTGGTGTCGTTTTCGCCGTAGGTGTTTTGGTGCAGTTGTCGTTTCGCTGCTGGCTTTGGTGCCATTACCGGTGTCGTTGTTGTCATAATCACTAGTAAGTTGCGTTATTGGTGTCGTTTTCGTGGTATAAGGTATGGTTTCTTGGTTTGAATGCGTTTAGAGTTTTTGGGATATCTTAGAGGCGTATGTTTCTTTGTATCTTGTTATTTGTTTTTTTCTTGCATTTTGTATGTGTTAACCAATTTTTCCTTTTTTTCAGGTCGTCATTCCGCCGTTGGCATTGTCATTATTTGTATGATGGAAATACTTCATCGTTGGCGTTGTCGTTTGTACAATACGTTGGGTGTTTTATTTGCTGAATTGGTAATAGGTATTGGGTTTTTGTGGTGGGTGTAAAAAGGCGATCGTGGTCGTTTTGATTTTGAGTGTAGGTCGTTTATTTCAGTTTTGTAAATTGCAGGAAAGTATAAAACTTGTTTGGTATTTTCTCCCTTTTCTTTGTTTTGGATTTGTTTCTATTTTTTTTTTGCTTTTACTAACGTTTTCTTTCTTTTCTGGTGCTATTACGCAATACCTTCGTCGTTAGTATCACCGTAATCGAAATGATGAATTATTTTCGTTATAACTTCGTAACTGGTGTATTTTCGTCGTGAAATTTTGAAAAGTCGTTAGGTTGGGGCTAGGGTTAGGGTAAGTTAGGGCAGACTAGTTGAGTTTGTATCGAATATTTAGGAAAGGGAGTGAAGCGAAGGTGACAGCTGAAGCAAAGCGACTACAGGGTGAGCGAAGCGAGCCCTGTCTGTGTTGCTGAGCGTAAGTGAAGCAACACAAGCTGTACTAAGTATAACGAAGTGGCGTATAAGTATATTAACGCGTAGCTGATAGAATAGTTTAACTGCAATTTAGTGTTGTATAAGTATATATTATATATTCGATAGTTTTGCTAAAACCGTATTAATTAAATAATAAATTTATGCGAGTACCCGAAATATTGTAATAATTTAATAATTTTTGCAAGTAAATAAATTAAATAGAATAAATTAAATAAAATATGTAATACTTACATACGTCCCGTTATACATCGATCACATTGATCACGTGATCAGGGTGCACCACAGTGCAGGTGCACCATTTTTTAAAATCCTATTTTAAATAGTCTGTATAAATTATTTTATTGCAAATATATACATATATTATTAATTAAAAAGATATTTATTAAACTAAATTTATTAAACTAAATATATATGTCCAATTAGCTCTAGCAGCTGCCCTAGCCTTTATGTCCAATTGGACATATGGGGTCTTTGCCTTGAAAATGACCTTACGGGACTATGTAGATCTTATAGATAGAAATTAATGTTTCTAGCTATCTAGTAATTCAATTCAAATAAACTTTTTTTTATTTTGTAAAACTCACTAAGCTCTACAAAATAAAAAAAAGTTTATTTGAATTGGATTACTAAATGGCTAGAAATTTTAATTTTTATTCATAAGATCTACATAGTTCCGTAAGGTCATTTTCAAGGCAAAGACCCCATATAGCTAATTGGTCAATTGGACATGTGAACAACAACTAAGGTTAATTAACTACTTGTTAATTAGCCATATGTCCAATTGAATATGAGGGCTAGGGCTAATAATTTTTTATTGGACTTAAGGCTAGTAACAACACTAATCATCTTATTACACAAACGTGTGAATATGCATATTTTGTTACACTAAATTAACAAATTTGAACACACATACAGACAAACAAAAATTTCCAAATTACATTTCTGACATGATCTTCGTAATTTTTATGCAGATGCATCAAAAAAGCAACTTTGTTGGGGTAAAATGCATCAAAAACGTAATTTTTGTATCACTTAATGCATAAAAATTAACTGATCATTGATAAATCACACAATTTTTATTGTATGTTTTAATCGATTTTAAGCCATTTTCGATTTTTTTTTTTTTAGAAATCAAGCGATATATCACAGAAATAAATCAAAATGCAAAGCGGACAATGTCATGTGAAAATATAACCAATCAAAGAACAGTACTATACACTACGTTGCACTCCGTTCCTGGTACAGCCAAATTAATTTTAATGATTAAATTACATCAATAGTTGAATTAATTTTGATGGTTAATTTAATTTCAACCGTTTGAATTAATTTTGACTATTAAATTAATTTCAACTGTTGGATTAATTTCAACTGTTGAAATTTTCAAAATTAAAATTTGATTTCACCGCCATCTATACCGGTGGCTACATGTAACCGTACTATTAAACTAATTTTTTAGCCAGATGCTACGCTATACAGTATTATTTAGAATTAGAGTTAGAATTAGAGTTAGGGTCGAGTTATAATAAAATCGCGAGAGGAGTATTTTTGTTTAGTGACATGACAGGGGTTACCCTAGTAAAATTTTGAGTTATTATAGAATTATTTAATACTGCTATATGTAGCTACATATAAATTAATCCTTTGTAATATTATACAAAAAAAAAAAAAAACGACTGGCTAATCGAATAACCAGGATCACTATTCATCGATAAATCCGTGTTTCTTCATCCAATCATCGTTCAAGAATTTAGTCATATAGTTCCGCACTGAATCGGCTAATAAGACAACACACCGTTGACCCTTTTTCAGTGATTTTGCTGTTTGAATTGCACCCCACATCACGGCACCGGATGAACCACCACACAAGAGTCCTTCTTCACGAATTAGACGACGGGCCATTATAAAAGAATCTTTATCATATGTCTTTACCCATACATCAATCAAGCTACGATCAAATGATTCGGGAATAAAGTCATAACCAATACCTTCAACCTGGAAAAACAAAATCGTCATTGTTCGATCAAAGAAGTTGCAATTTGTAATTATGAAATAATTAATTAATATTACCAAGTATGGAGCAATAGGAGCATTAGAACCTTTCTCTGCAAGAAGTGATCCATTAGGATCATTAGAATCTTTATCTGCAAGAAGTGATCCAACCGGATCCACAGCAACAATCTTAACCCCTGGACACTTTTCTTTTAATTTTCTAGCAATACCAGTAAGAGTTCCACCAGTACCTGCACCTGCAATAAACATATCTATCTTTCCATTACATGATTTTAAAATTTCTTCTGCAGTATGATCATAATGAGCAATAGGATTATATGGATTTGAGTATTGATCCAAAATAATCGAATTTGGAATTTCCTTATTGAGTCGTTTAGCAACCCCAATATGAGATTCTGGTGAATCCCATGCCGCCTCAGTTGGTGTACGAATAATTTCTGCACCAAGAGCTTTGAGTATATCGACCTAAATAGATCAGTTTAATTAATGAATAAATTTTATAATGACAAACATTTATATTTATGTACTTTTTCCTGACTCATTTTTTCTGGAAGAGTAATAATCGTTCGATATCCTTTCACAGCAGCAGCTAGTGCGATCCCGATGCCGGTGTTTCCAGAAGTTGGTTCAATTAATGTGTATCCAGGTTTTATGATTCCAGCCTTTTCAGCTTCTTCAATCATGCGTTTTCCAATCCGATCTTTTACAGACCCTCCAGCATTAAAAAATTCACATTTCGCCACTATGTTTGCATCCGTAAATAATTAATGAATGTAACGATGATTAACGGATAATAAATTTAAAAACTTACAAATTTCACATTCAATTCCTTCAGCTTTTGTAATTTTATTAATTCTCACAAGAGGTGTATTTCCAATATGATCAAGTATATTATCTAAGATTGGTGGCTCAGGTAAACTTGATTTATAAGTAAAATTTCAACTAATGAGCAAACAAATACTCCTCAATTTTTACGTTTTTCATGCACAAAATGTGACTTACTGCTCTTCATGATGATGAGAATCCGGTAAGGTTGTGTTTGGTGTCCAAGTACACTTGTTTTCACTAGCCATTGATATCGTCTTTGTAGTAAAAAAAACCCCCCAAATTTTCTTTTCTTTTTTTTTTTTAAAAAAAACAAGCAGTTTTTAATCAGTGTTGCGAGTTTTTGTTTCCAATGAAAAATTCTAACTTTTCAGTGAGAGATTTTATGATAAATAAAAGTTCCAATGGTATTTCCAGCGGCAAAATATCGGCTTTAATAAAAATAATTAACCTAGCACAAAAAATGTTAGTATTATTAAATAAAAAAGGATGCGCGTATATGTCAAAAAGTGTGCGCGTATAATTCCCGTTATGGCAACCAATAGCGGTAAATAAAATGCATGCATATTCTATTTATTCTATTGTACAGAACTTTACGTATAATTTAGTGCGAATCGGATTAGTTGGATTAACTTTAATTAATTCTGTAATTTCGAAAGTTTAAAACGATTACCGTTACCACTTCTGAAAAATAACTAGCTTCAATAATAACGACAAAAACTATACCGATAACCAAAAAATTATACCGAAACTAACTTTTTGTTCTAACTCTAAACGAAATCCGGTTACTGCCATCACTGATCACTGCATATTAGCAACCCGATTTAATTTAAAATTAAATTAATGTCAACGGTTCCGACCTCTTACGCAAGTTGTATTACAGTATTGCATATATAGTATTATGTATTTCACTTGTAGACACCGGGAAAATTCGGGATATGTTTCCATAGCGATAGCAAGTTTATGGTTAACAGAAAAAACCGGATTTTTAAACAATGTCTGTACGGTCTCAATTTCGGAATCTGTCACGTGAAACATATCACCAATATCACCAATACAGCAATAGTACAGTAGTAAAGAAACTATTTCACCACTCAATTTCATTAGCATCCTTAAAAATTAGTATCCGCAACAGTGGGAATTCCGCTAAAAAGTACGTAACGTACGTATACATACGCACGCACGCACGCACGTATTGTCCGAATATTATATTGTCTTAAAAAGTAGTCTGAAGTTCGGTGTGACGCGATGTTGAAGGATTTTCTCCGTATATTGTCGTAAACTTGTTTGATTTGCAGGGCTTGTGTAAGGTTCCATGAACAACCGTTTTTGAAATGTCGTATTCCCGGATACTTACACTATTGTCAATTATTGTCAATCAACTGTACAGCTCACAGTTTGGTGCTTTATAAATCATTCGTCCTTGTTTTTTCTTGTCCTCGTCTCGCGAGAGAACATATTTTTTTAGAATTGCTTTTAGCTTTTTTTTTTTTAAAAAAAAAAAACAATAAAAAATAAAAAAAATTCGTAACGTTTGTTTAAAAACTCAAAAAAGTTTACTATTAAATCGGTTATATACTTTGTTGATGCAAAATCTTTCGTGATCGTTAGAACTTCATCTTGTCGCGTGTAACAGAGTGTGAAATCCTTATAAATAATTATGACATCACCAACGCCAACGGTTCCAAAGAAATCTAAAAAGTCGAAAACCACTGATCCTACTGTAAAACTTCCGAAAAGCAAATTTCGGGTACCGGACGAGGAGACTGGAGAAAAACAAGGTGAAATTGCAGCAAAACCAGTCAGTGAAGAGGTAAGGCATGTGTTTTTTTTTTAAGAAACAGAAACAACCATCTTTCCTTCTTTTTTTTTCTCTTTTCTCTCTTTTTTTTTCTTTTTTTGCTTTTTAAACATACATCTTCCAAACTACTATTTCGTCACGTTACTACAAAAACTTCCAATTTTTTATTGAGTTTTTTTTTTGTTAAGAATTATATAAATATCAAGTTCTTTGGGTTCTTTTCTATAGGCATCACAAAAGGATCCAGTCATCGATACAAAGCCAGACATCTTTCAGAACGACTCGACTCAGGATGATGGAATAATTATTGTAAATTATCCCAATATAAATGCAAAAAAGGAAAAGGATTCACATATTCATGATACACTAGATGCTTTAAATGGTACGAGACGGGAGGTAAGTTCACATAGCCACCCTTATGTTCTAGAGATGTGCGCTTTTATTATCAATGTCATGTAATCTGTTAAATAAATTGATTCATTGAGTAGTATATGGCGAGGTATAATCTAGTAATAATATGATATTTATAATGAAAGTAGGGATGTTAAACAGTTTGATTTGATTTTGAAAATTAAATATAAATAAATATATTAAATTACCAGTAAATTTTAAATAGTTTAACATCCTTAAATGAAAACACGTAATTTTCTTATTTATAATCTTAACCATTCTTGGGGACACTCAATTTTTTTTTTTTATCTTTTTAAAGGGAAATGCACCTCCAGAAATGACGCCAGCAGCTATTGAAGCACTAGAAAGAATGTTTGGAAAGGTTCCTGACCAAAACAAACCTAAAGGTTCAAATTATGGAAGACTGGCTCAAGATTTTAAGTTCCCATCACAGAAACCACCTAAAAACAATCCTTCCAACACTAATAATGATGTTACTGCTTCATCATCAAAAAATAGTGGTGATAATAAAGAGGTAGACCAAGATGATCTCGATAAAAAAGAAAAAGCTCGTCGACGAAAGAGTAATTTAAATCCTTTCGCACCAGAATTTACCTACCCAGCAGTGGATACTAACAAGTCAAGTGATACATCAGAACAAAAACATGATGATGATAGGAAAAAGAAAAATGTAAAAAAGGAAAAGGTATTATTATTATTATTATTATTATTTAATCAATCCATGGATTTTGAAACTGGTTATATTTCAACTTTTGTAACTCTAATCCAATTTTTGAATAGTTGAACCATGAAATGAATGGCGATAATATGGAAATAACTTATCAAAATCAAAAGAAAAAACGCCGTTCGAGCCAACAACTTGTTGCTTCAGAAACCGCTGCTCCATATGGTAGCTACGCTCCTAATGGATATGACCATAATGCATATTACTTACATGGACATACATCTTTTCTACCTAATCATGCTGAAGGAACGACTGTACCTAACTGGGAAGAACTTCAAGCAAAGATAGCTGAAGAAGTTGCCAGTAAAATAGGATCAGAACTTCAAAAAGGTTTCGATACAATCGCAACACTCTCATTAGAAGTTAAAAATACTTTGGCAGAACATTTATCTGAAGATTCTAATGTAAATGGAAAAAAGATTGATGAGGAAACTACTATGCAAAAATTTCAAGACCAAATTCTTCAAGAATTACGGAATAATCATCAAGAAATGCGTACCAAATATGATAAACTAATACACAAACATGAAGAAATGCAAAATCATCATCTTGATCAAGTTTCTTCTCTTCAGACAGTCCAAGATGGTGATATTCAAAATTCCATTTCACAACGTTACGCTGAACTTCAAACCATGCATAATGACTTGCAAACAAACCTTAAAAGTGGTCTTAAAGAAATACTGGATCGACAACAACAACTTAGTAACGAAATCAAGGATTCGCAAAGTCTTCAGAACCGTATTAATGAATTACACAAGTTAAATACTCATTTAACATCTGAAAATTTAAGACTTAAAGACGAAAATAGTACCAACAAAATGCAATTCGAAGACAGAAAAAGGCAACAAGATACCTTGATTTCTGATTTGAGAAATGAATTAACTAGTCATGAAAACAAAGTTTTGCATGCTGATAACAGGATAAGATCGTTAGAAAAACAAAATAATGCATTAGAGGGTATAAAGGAAACTCGGGAAAACCAAATGCGTAATCTGGAAAACAAAATACGTGATCTGCAAAATTCACACGATAAAATGTTTATTGAAAATAATGCATTACAACAAAGGCTTCTTCAAATAGACGGAGAACTCACTGAGTCGAAACGACAAAATCAAGAATTAGAACATAAAAGATCCACGGAAGAGAGTTCTTCCAAAATTAAAGAAGAAAACTACAAAAAACAATTACAAGATGCTAATCAAGAATTGATCAAACTTCGTGCAGATCAACGTCGATTAAAAGAACTCGAAAATGAAATAAATACTCTTAAAAGCAATGAATCGGTCCAGTTAAGGTCAAAGGATAAGGAAATTGATCAACTTAAAAAGAGAGTCAGTGATCTTGAGAGTAGCCGGTATGAATTACTAACCAAGCAAAAGGAACTTTCGGAGCTCCGTGATTCCAAGCGTGCCGCTGAGGTTCAATTGTTAGACCTCAGTGATCGCAATAAAACTCTTGAGGATGAAGTTTCTAAACTTAATAAAGAGCTTGAAAATAAAGTTGATGATCTTCAACAGACTTGTTCAAAAATGAAGGAATATGAAGCAAATATGGCTGAACTAAAGAATCTTCGAGAAGAATTCGAAAATGTCAATCAAAAAATAAAGAGTATGGATGATTTTACACTTCAATATAACGAGAAAGTTAAAGAATTAGATAGACTTCGCTTAAGGGTTCAACAATTGGAATACGCTGAAAAGGATCTTGAATTCAGTCACGTAAATATTAAAGAATTATCAAGTCGTTTAGAAACTTTAGAGGCAGAAAATAAAAAGTTGGTAGAAAATAATCGATCACAAAAGAGCGCGAGTGCTGCGTCAAATACATATTCGTATGGACCCAAATTGAACGGTGTTATTGAAGATCGAGTGATCTCAAGGGATCATCAACCCTTATATAACAATCAACCTAATGGGAATTTAGAACAAGCTCATTACAATTCTCGGATGAAACCATTTAATAATGAATACAGTTCTCAACAAACATTCAGTCAGTCACCTGCTAATGGCGGTATTAATTTGACAACACAATCCATGCCACACATGATAAATGGAGCTTCACAGCAACAGCAACCATCTCAACATCAAACATATATTCCTCAAACACAGAATTCAACTGCACCGCCACCAATACAATATTTATCTAACGGTTTATCTAACGGATTATCTAACGGATCACTTTCACAACCTCAAACTCAACCTCAACTCCAAGCATTATTTCCTTCATCTCAAGTACATCAACAATCTGCACCTATCCGTTCAAATACTCCTGTTCCATCCCAGAAAATGCCGCAAAAGCAGGATCAACTGCAACAACATACTCCTGTTCCGTCACAGAAAATGTCCCAAAAGCAAGATCAACTGCAACAACCTCCACTTCCATCACAACATACACAATCTAACCAAGAGCATTCTACTGTGAAGCAAGAAAGCAGGACTCACAGTCGTCAGGGTTCTCGTTCAAACAATATTGGTGGAAAGAAGCGCAATCAGACTACAAAGAGGAAAGATCGAAATAGAAGAAATTCGACGACGGAAACTTCGAAATGGACAGGTGAATTAACTGATAAACCTTTTTGGAATGAGACTTAAATTTATGGTTTAATTTTATTTTTTGGAATAATATTTATCACACTCATATATGTATTTTTAATATGAAACGTTGTTATTAATTATTCGTCGATGATATTTTTTGATTTTTATATTTTCTTTGTTTGTAC
The DNA here is from genome assembly GCA_003550325.1 of Gigaspora rosea. NCBI lineage: Eukaryota > Fungi > Glomeromycota > Glomeromycetes > Diversisporales > Gigasporaceae > Gigaspora > Gigaspora rosea. Next base: position 38,531 of record QKWP01002004.1, on the reverse strand, counting down.
TTTATTGTTTTGTTTAATTTAGATATATAACTCTAGGGATGTAAATAAGATAAATTGTTAAATTTTAGCAAATAGGTTAAATTATTTTGAAAAGTTGTGAAATTGGACTTATCGCTCTCAAGTAATCATGTTCTATTACAAGATCATTAGAAATATCAACAGTTTAAAGTTATTTATGAGCTTCACAATAAGATAACTTGTAAAGGTAATTTATAAAATAAAAAAATATCCTGGGCCGTTAAGTATTAGCGGAAACGAAATTTCCGCTTGTACACATACGGACATGATCTTGATATAGTGATCAGGGTATTATGTTTTACAATGTGCACATTTAATCAAATTTCTATAATGGTAATTTTCAGTAATTATTAATACGAAGGTTTGTTTGTCGTTTTTATTTCTTTTTTATATTTATACAGAACGGAACAGCATAACTTATAAAAAATGTTATAAATTTATAAATAAAAAATCCTTTTTCAAATTTATAATTTCGAACATTTTTGAAAGAGGATTTTTTTTATCTTTTGATTTGACGATGCTATAAGGGTTTAAGGGTAAGGTGTACATAGATTATTTTTTGTGTCTTGAATTTTTACAAAAAAATGCTTCTAATAAAACTTTTTATTTAAAATAGGCTGTTTATAATAATGAAGTTGTACAATACATATTGCTTTAAAAAATTTTAATTTTATATATAACTAAAATTTCTCTAGATGCTATATGTTTTTTCTATCATAGTAGTACAAAAATTACTAATTCTTTTTTTTTTTTTTTTTTTAAATGTTAAGGTGAGACCTTGCTTTTATCTTTATAAAATTACTAATTCTAACTAAGATGTTACATATAAATCATATGATATTATATAATATTTGTTATACAATGTTAATCTACAATCCATTTTTTATATAAATTTGGAATTTTTATACCCTATTTTTAAAAACTACCTATTTTATAAAAATTATAATTTGGGTGCACCATGGTGCACCCCTATAGTTAGGGTTCCTCAAATTCAAATCAAATCAAATATTGGGTCAATTTGAATTTGATCAAATCAAATTGACTCTGATTTGAATTTGATTTGATTCAAATATTTGAATTTGAATTTGATTTGAATTTGAATTTTTAATAATAATTTTCAAATCAAATCAAATATTTGTCAAATCAAATCAAATTCGGCCATATTTGAATTTGATCAAATCAAATATAGTCAAATTTGAATTTGAATTTGATCAAATATTTGATTCAAATATTTGAAGATCAAATCAAAGGAATTAGAGTTAAAGTTATAGTTAGGAGGTTAGAAGGTTAGGCCTTGCCAGGAGTCTAAATACTTTTACAGTAATATGACTATTACATGGTGTAGTATAATTGGTTTAACTTTTTGGGTTTATATTTAAATTAGAGTTAAATGGGGTCTTTGTCTTGAAAATAGGGTTCCGAGGTCCCCAAACCAAAATTGAGATTTTTGCTAAATCTTAATTTATGAAAGGGGTGTGCCATTTATTATATAATATTTTTTACTTAGTAGCTACCTCTACCCATGTATGGTGTGATCATTTTATCTAATTCTAATTGATTAATATAATATATAGATGTGATCACTACCTCTAACCATGTATCCATGATAAAATTATATAATAAATGGCATGCCCCAAACACAAAGCTCATTTTGAGCAATTTTATAACTGGTTAGTATAATGTTAAAATGAGTTATGCCAGTTCGGAAAATTGACAGAAATTTTTTTGAATATCTAAAAATAGATTTACCATAGCGGATATCGTCAATTTTGCACAAGGCATTGTTACACAGATCAATTTTTATCCAATAATAAAAAATTTTGTGAAAATCATATCTAAAATTAGCAGAAAATCAAATTTAAATTGTTTGGGTTACACAATCTTTATTTATTGTTTACATTAGAAAAAATTTATAGTGCCGTAGGGTCATTTTCAAGGCAAAGACCCCAAATTTATAGATATAGCTTTAAAAGGCTACTATTTATATATAAAATCATATTTTACCATTTTTATATAGTTTTTAAAGCCAATTTAAATACTAGTTGTCAAGTATTATTTGTCTTTTCATATGGGCTGATTGGACTCATTTGTGTGATATGTGAGAGGGATAATCTGGATTTGTACAACAAGATTTACTAATCAGATCTATTACGTAATAATTAGATTTTGATTTACTTAAAAATATCACAACAATCGTTCTTTCTAAAAAAAAAATCATTTCTTCTAACCTATCAAAAGCTTAAAAAGCAGGTTGATAATGAGTTGGTAATGAGTTGGTAATGAGTTTTTTCTGACGTAGGTCATGAGTAGACATTAAACCAACATCCACGCGTGCTCAACAATTTTGTTCTGTTGTTTACAGCTGTATTTATATATAACATTCTAACACTTTACTTTTAAAATTTTTTGTTTTTTAGCTTTGTTAGATTTTGTATAGTACTTTGGAAAAACAATTCTTAAATTTTTTTTTGAAAAACGCTTTCTCCAAATAAACAAGAAAAAAAAAGTGAATTACGTTTACAAGAAACTCAAGATTCCTGTTCTACTTGGTATCCTCTTCAGGAGATTTGTCGGCAAGACTATACATGAGGACGAAAGCATTTCGAGTTCTAAAACCCGAAATTAAAATTTGAAGCTGAAATTGTTTTTGACCTATTTTACTTAAAAGACGAAATTATTTGATACTTTTTTGAATAGACGAAATTATAAGAAACATATCTATATAAATTTTATTTAATTTTCTCTAATAAAGACAAAATAGGCCTTTTTCAAAAATCAATTTCGGTGGTATCACTAGGCAAGACAATATACAAACCAATGGTTAGAGAATTATTAATAATTATCCGAATATATATGTAGCTGATTGGAAAACAAAAAAAACAATACCTTTATAAAATTTTACAAATTTTACACTTTGGTTTTATCCACAACAAGTAAAGCGAACTCAACAAAGTGGCTATCCAGTTCCTAACGAGTATATAGTTGGAGTAAAGGTTAATGGTGTGGATTTAATTGCTAAAACTCAGTATACTTCTTTTGGAGATGTTGTATATACAATTACTTGGGATAGTTGTAATGAAAAAAAGAGATTATAGCAGATCAGTATGGTATAGGTGAGCAGTTCCATATAGATAGACCGAATTTTTAGAACTATACTATACTGATCAAATTCCTAACCCTAACGCTAATATTCATTATCCTGGATCAGTATATATAGATTAAAAATTTGGCCTATACTATACGGATTTGCTCATCTATACTATACTAATTTGTGAAATACCCTGCAGCCTCAAGTAATAAATCGGCTTCAGCCTTATTTTTGCACGTTGTAGTTAATTAATAAAAATGTTATATTAATATAAAATTGATTAATAAATTATTATTCATTATTATTAGGGAATTGCTATTCGCACCATGGATTTTTGCTATTCGCACCATAGTACATGTAGATCACTTCGATTTTGTTACTTAAATATTTTAACTTTTAAAAACTTTTATTAATATTATCTCTATGAGTTCTTGATCAAATTTAATAAATTTTTTTTATTTGAATTATATGGATTCGTAGAATTAAAATAAAAAAATTTTCATCATATTTGGTCAAGAACTCGTG
>QKWP01002004.1:14678-26808 GCA_003550325.1 Gigaspora rosea | reverse complement strand
AAAAAAAAAAAAAAAGTTTTCATTATTAATAAAAAAAAAAAAAGATTTCTATTCGAAGAACAACAAAAACAAAAAAATGACTTATATATCATACCATCATGGTTACATGGTGGATCTTGATTGGTTGATCTCTCACGTGATCCAACTGGATCAGGTGAGGAACGATTTTCATCGTTATCTGGTAATAAATGACAAGACTGGGATTCATAACGAAAAGGTGAAAGTGCTTGAGAAGGTTGACGTTATTGTTGATAAGATTGTCGATGAGAGGGTTGGCGAGAGTGTTGTTGAGATGTTTGTTGTTGGCGACTTTTTTCACTCATTTTGGAGAAAATGCTTTGTATGCTTAAAATACTTTCTGATGGATTTGATTCATAATCATAAGCGGAATTATATAGTGTATTAAAAACCGATTGAGGATGAAAAGTATAAGGTGTTTGTTGAAGGATGTTATTGGGCGTTTGTTGAGGATAAGTGGAATTATATAGTGTATTAGATGGTTGAAAACGAAAAGTATGGGGTGTTTGTTAAGGATTATAGTCATCATAAGGAACCGATTGAGAACGAACATTTTGAGATGGTTGTGGTTGTTTAGAGTCGGTATTATATGATTGAAAACGAAAAGTATGGGGTGTTTGTTGAGGATTATAGTCATCATAAGGAACCGATTGGAACAAACATTTTGAGATGGTTGTGGTTGTGGTTGTTTAGAGTCGGTATTATATGGTTGAAAATGAAAAATATGAGGTGTTTGTTGAGGATTATAGTCATTATAAGGAACCGATTAAGAACAAACATTTTGAGATAGGTGTTTAGGGTCATATGGTACATAAGAAACCAATCGAGAGCAAACAGTTCAAGGTTGTTCGTTATTATGTGGTATATTAGGAGTAGTAGAAGGTGAGTTTTTGTGTTTTTCATTTTTTCAATATTACAAAAAAGAAATTTCAATTATCTTCAAACGCTAGAAATCTATTGTATTTATATAATTGTAAAGGCTTTCATAAGCAGGGGAAAAAAAATTAAAACATAATGATGAAATACATACTGGAAGAAAACGTAACAAAAAAAAATTTGAAAGATACTTATTTTATTTGTAAGCAGGAAAAAAGTTAATGTCAAACGTAATGAAAGAAAAAAAAATTGAAAGATACTTATCTCATTGTAAGCAGGGAAAAAAAAATAAAAAAAATAAAATGTAATGATGAAAAACATACCGATTGAAAAAAAATTTGAATGATGAAAATGCTTTTGATCATTATACTTGTAATGACAATATTCTAAGATTTATCATGTGGCTGAGTTTTTTGTATATTGCATAATTTCGCTAAATGAGAAAACCTGAGTGATATCGGGCTTTCAATTATATTTTGTAATGGACATAATCGATTTAATTTATTAGGTAATAAATTGAATCGATTATGTCTGTTACAAAAGATAATTGAAAGCCTGATGCCACTCGGGTTGTTCTTTGGTACACATGTTAGGTCACGCATTAATATGACGCTAGTTGTTTACTAGCACATGAAATTGTTTTGAAAAATAAAGTTTCTTTGGCGCACATATTAGGTCACACATTAATATGACGCTAGTTGTTTACTAGCGTATGAAATTGTTTTGAAAATAAAAGTTAAATTGATTTAAATTGATATAAATAAATATAAATTAATACAAACAGATACAAAGCAAATTCTCTGAATATTATCCTTTAGACATTTTTACGGACTTTATAATTGATAATCGCTTTAATTAAATATTCTTTTTTTTTCTTTTTATCATTTGTTGTTCACTCTTTTCTTTTAAATCTGAGGAACAGAATCCAGACTAGGTTCCGGTGTCCTAGCGCCCTTTTATTTTCTCATTTTATTTCTTTCTCCTTTGCTTGATTTTGCTTAATATCGTTTAATATCGCTTATTTTCGGTTTCATCTTTCACCATTCGATCTTTTTATCCTATTATTTATTTTATTCACTCAATTCGCTTTTATTTTTTTTCTATTCTCTCATTTGCTTTTTTCTTTATTTTCTTACGTTTATTTTGCTTTCTTTTGCTTTCATATTTTCGTTCTCTTTTGTTTTTTTCGTCTTTTAACCGTTCTTATTCNGCTTTTTCTCTCTTTCTCTTAATTGCTTTCTTTTCCCTATTTCTTCTATTTTCTTTTGCTTCTTTACTTTCTTTCTCTTTATTTTTTCTCTCTTTTTCTGTTTCTTTATTTTTTTTTAAAATGTGTTGGCAATGTCCTTATTGTCCTCATAATTTTTCAAAATCTCAACACATTTCTCAAAGTCATCTCTATTCTAATGACAAGGCAAGTCAAACTGGTCCTGATGAGCAAGTGAATGCTAGTATTTATAATCTTCCAGATTATAGTTCCAGTTACGATTCTTATACAGATGAATTTTCTATAATATATGGGGTAAATTAGTAATAATTTGTTAATAAAGGTTTAAAACAATAATTAACGATTATACTTAAATAAGGACGAAGTTATATCAGATTCTGAGTTAGATTCTTTTATGCAAACAAAAAATAACTATGATATAAATTCTATGACATATAAAGTTAGTTGCATTATAAATGCTATTATAAGTTATTAAACGTTATATAATAATTGTATGTGACGTATCAGTATCACCTTATTTCGATATGGAAACAGAGCATCTTTCAGCAGATTCTGAGTCTTTTTTTATACCTATCGAAATTGATCCAAAAGACTACAAAGGTACTTCACCTAATGATGCAATTTATGACCTTCTATATCTATACGAAATTAATTGGCCTAATGATGCATATCGTGAATTTATAGAAATTATTAGTAAACATCAACTGTCTAATTCGGTTGGTGATGCTTTTATAAAATTTTTCAATAAGTATTCAAATCTGGATGTTTCACTTCTCTCTTCAACAACAAAGTTTGGAAAGGAATTTCTGGATAATTCAACAATCCCTTACATGACGTTCAAAGAAATTCCTATTATAACATTTCAAGGCATTAATTATACGTTTTACTATCGATCATTAATAAAGACAATAAAGTCTTTATTAATGATCGATAGTATAAATCAGCAATTGATTCTTAAATTTGAAAATAAAAGGGAAATAAGAAATAACGTAGAGTGCCGTATCTTTGAAGAGCAATATAATTGCCTCTGGTAAGAACGAAAAGAATCATCATTACTTCTTGGTCAACGATTACTATTGATAATCCTTTATTCCAATGCAATGGCCCTAGACCATATGTGGAAATCTTCCGGACACCCTATATTTTTATCCTTAGGTAATATTAGTGTTTGAAATCAGTTTTATTTTCGTATTATAAATTGGTTTTAATCAAATAAAATCAGTTTCAAACTCTAGGTAACATACTCAACTCCTAGCAAAACAAGCCAGAATCTAGAGCTTTAATCAGGTACCTACCTATCTTAAAAGCTAAAGATTCCACAACAAAAAATTCTAAGGAATTTTGAAAATTACGAAGAAAAGTTTTTCATGAATGCTTAAGAATTTTGCTCAAGCCCATTGCTGATGGTCCGGAGCTTAATTTCGTCGTTTGTGATAACTTAATAACATTTGTTCTACGAATTTCAATGTTATTGGCAGATTTGCTTGAGGCCAGTAAGATGGCTAACGTTTACCAGTCATCTGCATCAAGAAGTCCTTGTTATTCGTGTTTAGTATCAAGGGATGACTTGAATAATATTAACTTGACTAATATATCGTCAAGAACACCTAATTATATGAAAAAAGTAATAGAGGATGGTGAAAAACATTATTATTCAATTCATCCTGAACCAAATGCATTTTGGGAAATAAGGTATAAATTAAAGTTAATTAGGTTTATTAGTATAACAGTCAGGGAATATGTCACATGTCTATATATGTGAGTGCAAGATCATAGTAAAATGTAGATCAATTTTTAAAAATTTACTATGAAAATTTTAGAAATATTTTATTCGCTCCTAATCGAACCACATGACGCGTGAAAGACACTAAAAATATCTTCTAAATAACGCTATTCTGCGGGTTTTGCTCTATCAAATAGGATAAGTTTAAAAATCGTTTTATATGTAAACGGAAAATAATCTCGCGCTCAAAGATTGCTAACATTTCGAAATCTTATTTCTATTAAGGTCGTGAAGTTCTCTTACTCTGGTATGCATTTTAACTTCGAACTGGTGCTTTACTCAAATAACGTTTTTTAAAACTTCTTTCCCAAGATTTGGTTGCAATTTGCAAGATACTTTCGGGATCAATCCTGCCTGGAGCAAGACGTAAAGAATCTTTAGCCAATTCGCATTGTGAAAGTTAAGTTAGTCTTGGACGAACTCTACCAAAGCTGCTAGTTTTAGGTTTTACTCGATTACCAAAAAAGTCTTGCTGAGCTTTAGACATAATTATAAAAGGATAGTATTCTTCTATCTCTTTACTTTTTATCAATATCTTCTTGTTTATGCTAATTTTTAACTTGTCACTTCTCATTTTGTTTTTTTGATTAAAGTAATTTAGCTGAATATGTAACGTCTATTGTAGTTATTTTTCTAGAATCGGTGTTGAAGGTGATAAATCAATACCTTCGAAAATGGAGTCGAAAAAGATAAGAGGAAGGTTTCGAATTTTATAAAAAGCCACTAATATGGGTGATAATAGAATACTTAATGGTAATTTTCTAACTTCTCTTATTTTTTTTGTAATAAATATGTTGAATTGAAAACAAATATCAATTGTTATAGATTCCTTATGATGAATTTGAAGATATTCAAGAAAAGAGAAAGGTAGATTTGCAGCTGTGTCGTGCATATTGGCTTAGTAAATTCAAACGTACGTTGCACTTAAATGTTTAATTTAAATGACTACTTAGAATTTATAGAAGAGTTAGTAGTATTTCGTGAAATCAGAGATGTAAATTCGGTATTTTTAATGATTATAAATCGATTGAAAAAAGATGTATTGTTGCAATGTATTAATTTATTTTTATCATTGATCTATATAATATTTTTTATTATAATTTAATTTTTTTTTTATTCGTATCACTTTTTTTTTTTTTTTACAATTATTGTGCTTCATTATTTACAATAATGCAATACATATAATAAATCAAAATTATAGCAAAATCGTTAATTAGTGTGTGTTTTTAAATTACTCAGTATTGTTTCTAACAGAAACCAATTACCCGAAAATTATTATACTAACAATTCACTTGACAATTATTTTACTTACACGGTAAAATGATTGTCGGTGAAATAATTGTCTGTAAAATGATTGTCGGTGAAATGATTTTGAAAATAAGATTGTCGATGAAATAATTGTCGGCAAAATAATTGTCAGTAAAATAATTATCGGGATCTGGCCTTGTGAAATGATTGTTGATAAAATAAATGTGTTGGTAAATTGATTGTCGGCAAATTATTACGTTGAGAAAATGATTGTTGGTAAAATGATACAAACCCTCTGAAACACCTTTGTTAAAACTTCTCTAAAACGTTTCAAATATCCAAATTCAAAATATATAAATAAGATACCTCAAGCCTTCTACCTAACATTAACAAATAAATTCATTAACATTAGCAAATAAACCCATTAATATTAACAAATAAACCCATTACTTACATATTACTTTATCTGTAATTAGCCCTAATGGATCTAGAAGACGAAAGTTGGAATACTGACCTAAATGATCATGAATTTATGTTTACTCATGATTATCTAGCCGCTACAAAAGCAAGAAGTTTATTAGAAGATCAAGTAATTCAAGACGAAGATAACGATATTGGAGATACATTATCTGAGCACGATGACGATGACGATGACGATGACGATACAGATTATGAAGAAATTCCCGAAACTAAAGCAACAAAACTATCACCTTGCGTTATCGTTGATAATTTAAATGGTGCAATCGGGCGTTGCAATTCAACGGTTTCTTTAAAATCACTAGCACAATTAGTTGGTGCATGTGAAGTAGAATTGACTCCAGATGAATCTTTAAACTTAACTGAGTTGGGAGTCTGCTCTAATCATTTTAACTTCGATCATGGACAACTTCATTCGTCTGGTACTAAACAATTAAGGCGTTATACTAAAGGTGTAGTTAATAAAAAAAAATGCTTATTATGCAATAAATATAAAACGTTTTTTAGTAGAGGTAATGATTGTGTAGACCATTGTTGGAATATATGCGGGAGAGATGTTCAAGTCCCATGTCTTGGTTTAAAATCTTGCCCCGTATTTCGAATAATTCCAAAGATTGTCTCGAAATTTACTATTGGTGACAGATATGTTAGATATATCTGTGCAAAATGCTTTGAAAAACATGGTGGACATCTTCATAAACGTCTAGGACCTGGAAAGTCTCAAACATGTGTTGAGAATAATCTGCATACAGAAGACACTAACCATATTTTAAGGCTTTTTTCGTCTTGGTTATTTAACCTCTCATATTCTCAAAATGAAAATAAAAAAGAAGAGGTATTGCGGCATCTTATAAAATTATTAGAAACCCCGGAATTATCGTCGTCAACTTCAATGGATACGGATTTTAATTTACCTAGCCCATTGCTTGTAAAAATTGCCATGAAAATTAATAGGTTCGATTATTACTCGTCTACAGATAAAAAACTTATAAAAGTAGAAGAAAGCCGTCAATTTGGAGAAATGTTAGGAAATACAATATGTAATTCACGTAAAGACATTGAAAAAAATCGTAATAAGTTAGAAAATCCATCCTCATTAGATGAATATTATAATAGTTTCCCTTTGATTCTTACTAGCTTTTTTAATGGATTAATCGAATCTATTGAAAAACAAAAATACGAAGTAAGAAAAAGGAAAAATAGACAACGTGGAAAAAAAGAAACCGAATTTAATACAGATCCTCTAAAAAAAATTACAACGTTTCTTGCGTCTATTATTCTAACAACAGCCTTTCGTTCATGGAAAATATGGCTTACCTATACCATGGCTTCTTTATGTAAAAAGCCTAAATTAATATCTTCTCTGCAAGCCATATTACATGCGGTACATATTACATCCCATACCTGGAAACATGAAACAAGATTAGAAAAAGAACGTATAAGTAAGTCTAATCCTTTGACAAGATTAATTAAAGGTCCAAATATATGGAACGTTGCTGTGATTGATAATATCGACTTCAAGGATATTGTCTTTAAGTATGGGAATATATATGATGTTACGCGGCAATCTTCACATGCTACTCTAAGAATGGTGTTTCAATTCGAACTTCCATTCGCCTTATCATCTCTTACTCAAGAAAATCCACAATTTCAAGAAAATTTATTTGGTCAATCGGCATTAACATCAGAATGGGATGAAAAATTTGATATAATAGTAAAACAATTAATAAATAGACATAACAAAGATTTTGGAGTTGAAGAAATTAATGCTGAAATTCTTACTATTGTTGGATCGGGATGCCGAGTAAACCCACCAAACGTCGTTATATTAGAGCCTGGACCAGAACCTAATAGTAACGAATCCGTATTTAAGTCAATCGATATGTATTTAGAAGACCTTGGACAAGACGTTGTTGATTTAGCATGCGATGCGGCTATTTTTGCAAGAACAAAAATGTATACAAATAATAACTTAACTTGTAGATTTATCCTTGGACAATGGCATACTTCGAAGGCTATGTGCAGTGCCTTGATTGCAGGATTTAGTGGATACGGTCTTTATAGCATGGCGGCGAAGCTTGGTGTCCGATTTCTTGACAAGCTAGAGCAAAATGTAGACTATCGTGCGACCTGTAAAGTATTAGAATTAATACACACCGCTGTTGGAATAGCAATTCATATTTATTTAAATAATAACAATATACCATCAGATGTAGAAGCTATATTTAGAGGAGATAATAATATTTTAAAAGTGTGGTTTTTATTTTACCGTTTAGCCGGGTATTGGAAAGCTCATCGTATAGGTATTCGTCTGGGTAATGCGGATATGCAATTAAAAAGCTTGGCAGCATTCGCGCCCTTATTTCCTACTACCGGTAAAAATATTTATACATCATCAGTTATAACCTTTTTAGAATCAGTGTCACGTCATCCACAGCAATACGAGCTATTCAAGCATGTCGCTTCAGTAAATATTACTCGAGAAAACCACTACTTAGCTTTTGATGAAGCCTTGGAGCAATATGGCGTTAAATTTGTCAAGCAAAATTTGACTTCCGGCTTATCAGACCCAGCTAACCTAAAACAAAAAATAATGGCAATTCAAGACGAACGTGAGAGAGTACTATTATTGTATGATGAATTTGTAGAAGATAATAAGATTAATTTTGGAAGTCATAAAGTTAAACAATATAATGAAACTTTATGGCAGCTCATTGATGAACTTACTTTCGCATTTTATGATCCTGATCCCACTCAACATGATCTTTTTAAGCATGCCCAGGAAATGAATCGAGATGGTTACATGCGTATGTTCAATTTTTACAGAAGTGGTCTTATTCGATTATATAATATTTTGCACGAAGATGTTTATAAAACTAAAGAAAAAGTTACAAAGGGAAGACGGGTTAAGGATTTAGTTAGTGTTTCAGCTAAAGAATATTTATTAGCTATTAAAAAAGGTTGAACCCTTTAGACTTACCCGATCTTATTAATGTTAAACGAACTTCTTCTATATATAAATATAGCGAAAAATTTTCGATCTATTGTATTAGAAAATTTTAATAATAAACTCTACTTTGTATTTCTAAGTTACCATATAACCAGCTACTAATACTAACCTGATCCGTTAAAAAAAAATGAATAGCTTGTCTTCCTGGAAATAATTCGGGCAGTAAAGCTAAAAATAATACACCTTTTTGACCCTGTAATATATAAAAAAGCAAAGTAAAAAATAAAATAAGAAGGCTACTTGTAAACGAAACAGAGCCTGTGGAACAAGTTTTATTAATGCATAAAAGTCGAATTTTTAAAGAGTTTTACAAGTTTTCTTCTTACGTTCTAAAAGTAAGTATATCAAATTTTGTGTAATGTTACTATATAAAATCGATCTGCGTGACATATTCCCTGACTGATAAGTAAACTAATAAATGCATTATTATTATTATTATTATTATTTATAAGTAAATGCTTTTTTTTTAGCAACTTTAATATATACAAGGCTATCGTTCCTGATCGAATACATACCTTAGATCTTGGTCTCTTTAAGTATATGCTTGACTATATTAAAGAACTTTTAAACGACCAGTGTGAAAAACAAGTAATGCAAATCTTTGAGCAGCGATTAACGCTGATTCCTAGGCATAAGGGCCTCAAAATATTAAAAATATATCCGAAATAACACGCATGACAGCAGATGAATTAAGAAATTTATTGAAAGTAATAATTTTCATGCTTGACAACATATAAAGATTATAGGAAGCCAGGAATTAGTAATGAATGGTTATGCCACATACATTACAAATTTCTTCAGATGTATATTGCATCACGAGCAGAATCGTTTACTAATGATTCTTTAAATCAATTACAAGAGTATTACAGGTATAAAGCAAATAAGATTTTTGCTAACAAAATCACCCTTCAGGACTATGTAATTCATAGTTCCAAAGAGTGATTTTGTTAGCAAAAATCCCAAATACATAGCTTTTTACAAACGTTCAAATATTAACGATTAATTTACAGGAATTAATTGTGGATTGGGCCCAAGAATTCGTTAAAATATTTTCTAAATATTCAAAAAGTAGGCTACAATTGCCAAAGCTTCATTATTGGTACTATCACGTAGTACCTGCAATTAGAAAATATGGGCCAATAAATAGTATGACCACTGAAACTTATGAAACACTTCATAAGGAATATGTGAAAATACCTTATTGAATATTGAACAAGAAAGACTACTGTATATTCCTGAAAATAAGCTACTCCGAAAATAAGCTACCCCCCCTCTTTTGGTCAAAAAACTCCAAAACGTCTTTAACCTGAAAATAAGCTACCCCACGATTGACAAAAGTCGCTACATAGTAAAGTTTAAATTTTACTATGTAGCGACTATTTACAATAGCTAAAACCAGTTAAAAACCTCTTTCACCCGAAAATAAGCTACCCCCCATTTTTTTTACTTAAAATCGGCCAAAAAAAGGTAGCTTATTTTCGGGAATATACGGTATATAAAACAAATATTGAATGCAGTACGTTTTAAATATAGTAAATCAGCATTGGCATTGGACATATATCCAATGCCAACATTGTTTAGTAGATAATCCCTAAGTATCGCTAATAATCGATTATTATTAGGTTAAACGGAAAAAACTCACTGAAAAAGAAGTCCCTAAAAAATATCACCGAACGAAAGGGTTTGGAAAACTTCTATGCGCTTTAACGTTAAAGTCAGAAGAACTGGAAGATTTCTTTTGGAAAAATAGAAATAATTTGGACCCATTACAAGCTGAAGGCTTTCAAAACCTACTAACTGGCCTTGATGATTTTTTTGAAGTAGAATCAACTGTGTCCCTTGATAAAGATAATCATATAGAAATATTTTCTTCTGTATCTTTAGAAAGTACTGATATAATTTGTGCTACATCAAATTTTCATGGAAAACCAATGTTTTCTAACGTTATAGTAAGTGCACCTGATAATCAAGGAAATAAATTAAATTGGTATGGCTTAGTAAGTATCAGTTTCATTTTATTTGATTTACACATATTCTAATGCTTTTTAACAATAAATAATGATAATAACGGCTATAAGCGATGAAATTAGAAAATATTCTCTAATTTCATGAATAATATATACTAATGCATATAAAAAATATCATTTATAGATTCTGTTGATACTCAAGTTTTACCAAGCAATAGACAAAGATCCATTAGAACTCGCTCTTGTTCGTTAGTATGATGAAGTCGGTGAATTATGGGGATGTCCTAAATTGGAATTAATTAAACAATACAGTTGTATACCTATAGATAGTATAGATAGAACTGTACATATAGTTTGCAAGATTTGAAAAAACAAATGAATATTTAATGAACAGTTTTATGTTCTAATAACACGTATATTTAAAGGTATCTAATATTTAAAGTGTATCCAAATTAAAGTATAATGCTAATTATCGATTAATAATATAATAATCGATATATAGTGATTTTGATTAGTTCGATGATAATCGATAATTTGACCTACATTGATTACTTACCTATTTTCGTTATTAATCGATTTTTGATATATATCAATTTATAACAAGTTAACCGATATGTAACGTTTAATTTTAATCGATATAAATCGATTATGCGTTATAAATCGATATAAATCTACTTAATATATTTCGTGATGAGTTACACAGATTGACATATAAATATAAGTATTTTTTTTGTTTACATAATAGTTTTTTTTAATATTGGTTTCATCTATACTTGCCAGACAAACCGGACAAACTCAAAACTCAAAAAAAAACAATTGTTATTTACAGAAAATTAAATCAAATAAATAATCTTAATATTTTGCAAATATATTATACACGTTACTCTGGTTATACCGACATCTGGATATAACGACAACATAGTAAAATCTTTCTATACCGACATTTTTTTTCAAAAATTTAATATAAAATGTCGGTATAACTCACTGTATTGACATTTTGAATTTTTTTACTAATGAACCAAAAATGTCGATATAACCAGAGTAACGTGTATATAGTTAGGGCAGGACCCTGAATAATCTATGTGAGGTTATAGTTGAAAAATAGCTAATGAAGGGCCATTTTTCAAAAAAGGTTATATTTGAAAAGTAGGTATTGGAGAAAAAGGTTATACAGTATTTGAAACCCGCTAAATGACAAAATAGGTATATTTTAAAGAATGCTAATGGGTTAATTTTTATAAATGTTATATTTGAAATGTGCTAATGAAAAATCTGGGCTATAATAGTAATCCTGGTAGGTAAAAAGGTGAGAGGAGTAAAAGAGAGAAAGGGGTAAAAGGGAGAGAAGGGTAAAAAAGGGAGAAAGGAGTAAAAGGGAGAGGGATAAAAATTGGTCAAAATGGCTTTTTTTTTTTTTTTAAGTTTTTTGGCACAATTTGTGGTATATATATTTATAATCCTTGGCAGTTTATGGATCAAATGGGCTTAAGAGATTTTGAACTTTTAAAAAAAATTTTTTTTTT
>QKWP01002004.1:0-14438 GCA_003550325.1 Gigaspora rosea | reverse complement strand
ACGTTCTGTATTTTTTTTTTTTTTTTTTAAAGACGTTGTATTTCAAAAAAAGATAAAGATAGGTGAAAGTTTGATCTAATGTGTGAAATGTAGCTTATATATACCAAACCAAAACTGCTAACCAAAAAAATTTTTACTATAATGCTCAAATATAACCTCACATAGATTATTTAGGGTCCTGTTAGGGCTGTGTTATTAATCACCTGATTATTTTTTATCAGAGACCTACTCCTCTCCCTCTCCATTAATATATAAATAGTCAGGTTTCTTATATATAATTTTACTTTTTTTTACCTTCCTCCCCCCTAAAAAATCACCTGATTTTTGTCACTCTCCTTATAAGAATATATATTAATTGTTTAAATAAGAATTATTAACAAGGGCGGCAACTATAGTTCTGTCTAACTAACATTTTTCTTACAGATAATGTTTGTTTGTACTGGGCTTCGTTGTTGATGCTAACCAATTTTTCCTTGGTGCATTTAGTGTTTTTGCTTGTGTGCAATACTGGTAGTTGTGCCATTCATATTGGTCTTTGTTGTTGGTGGCAGTGTTAGCAGTGTTGTTTTTTTCTTTTGTGCTTTTAGTGTTTTCACTTATGTACATACTGATATTTTTTTCTTACAGATAATAGTTGTTGTGTCATTCATATTATACTAGATTTCTTTGTAGTGCTATCATTAGTAGTCATTTTTTTTGTACTTTCAGTATTTTTGTTTGTGTATATACTTCAGTACTAACTAAATTTTTTTTTGCAGGTAATGGTTGTTGTGTCATTCATACTTGGTCATTGATGCCATCATTAATTTAGTATTTTCGCTTGTGTGCATTACTAGTAGTTGTGCTATTCATATTGGGCTTCGTTGTTGGTACCGATGTTAGTGGTATTGTTTTTTTCTTTTTGCTTTCAGTATTTTCACTTATGTACATACTGACATTTTTTTCTTATAGAAATAGTTGTTGCGTCATTCGTACTAGACTTTCTTGTAGTGCGTAATAGGTGTTTTGTCATTTATAGTGGGTTCATTAATGCCATCATTAATTCTTTAAGTGCTTTTAGTGTTTTTACTTGTAAGCATTACTAGTAATTATGCTATTCATATTGGGCTTTGTAGTTGGTGCCGGTGTTAGTGGTGTTGTTGTTTTTTTTGTGCTTTTAGTGTTTCGCTTATATATACTAACATTTTTTGTTACAAGTAATAGTTGTTGCATCATTCATACTGGACTTTTTCATGGTGCTATCGTTAATAGAATCATTTTTTTGTACTTTCAGTATTTTCGTTTGTGTATATACTTTAGTACTAACTGACATTTTTCTTGCAAATAATAGTTGTTGTGTCATTTGTACTGGATTTGCTATTAATACTGGTATTAGTAGAGTTATTTTTTTTTAATACATTATGTTTTGCTTGTGTACATACTAATTGACATTTTTTTACAGGTAATAGTCATTTGTATTGGTTTTTGTCATTGGTGCTAGCATTAATAGTGCCATTTTTTTCTTTGGTTCTTTTAGTATTTTCGCTTGTGTACATTACTACCATTTTTTTTTACAAATAACATATCATTTATAATTGATGCTAGTATTGTTTTTTTTTTATATTAGGGTTAGGGTTTAATCGAATAGATAATAGATAGATATTAGGATTAGGGTTAAGGTTTGGTAAAATAGGCGATAAAGTAAATATTAGAGTTAGGATTATAGTTAGTTAGTGGTTAGCAGTTAGGGGGCATCCATAAATAACGTTATGTACCCCCTCATAGTAGAGCTTGACCCCCCTCTACTATATAAAAAAATTTTTCAAAATCCGTATATTTATATATAAAATTTTACAAAAACTTGAATATATTGTAACACAGTAATCCGATTTAGATGATTTAGATACCATTCGATTCATCTCAGTGAGGCGAATTCAATGATATCAAAATTATTTTATTTGGATCACTGGATCAATAGTTATTTACAAAAAACTATTAGTTTTATAATAATTTTATAAGTAAATATAATAACCAATAGTATTTGGCCAATAAAATTTGATCCAGTGATCCAAATGAAATGAAATTAGTACCATTCGACTTCTTTCACCAAGACAAATCGAATGGTACCAAAATCATTAAATTTGGACCACTAGTTCAATTTTTAGCAAATTTTTTCTAAAAAAATTACATTATATTTTTTTAACCCTCTACTTATTGAGAAAAACGTTATCGTTCGTCCAACCCCCTCTTGTATAACATTATTTATGGATGCCCCTTAGGATTAGAGTTACAGATATGCAATGACGAGACATTTATTATGTATTTTACAGTAAATCAGAAAAATACTTGCGGAAATGTGCTCTTATAGAGGTTGAAGTATTGTATTAATATTATATATATTATTATTATGTATATTAAATGAAATTGTAAGAATTGTTAAATTTTATTGGTCAAAATTGAACAAGTGATGCCAGCTATGATCGCTAGTGGCGATAAATAGTAAATCTCTAAAATAATATATATAATATAATTTAAAAAAGTAAAAAATTTATAAATAGAATGTGGTGACTTAGGGAAGTTAGGGGAGTAACAAAAATTAGGTGATTTTTTAGGGGGGGAGGGGGATAAAAAAAGTTGAAATTATATATAAGAACCTAACTATTTATATATTGAGAAAGAGAGGGGGGTAGGCCTTTGATAAAAAATGATCAGGTGATTAATGACACTGCCTTTAGTAAATTGTCATCCTCAAGTAGCAGGTCTAGGGTTCAAATCCCACTGCCAACGCTTTTGAAAAATAGAACTGTGTTCCGGTAACCATTTCTTGTCGATTGGTTGGGTATATTACCTGTAGTCCTTGGTAGTATTGTACACAGACATTGCCCTGCCAATTTTATACAAACACAGACAGTTCCGGACAATGTTCCATGTCCCATGTCCGCAGTGATGTTCTAGCAGAGCATTGTACACGGACATTGTCCTGCTAATTTTTACTTTGTCCGGAACATGTCCGGGACATATCCGTTAAACAGGCCAACCAAATTGCCTAAAATATTAGAAAAAAAATATATTTGTACTACCACCCAAACATTTTATTATTTAATTAATAATTATTCAACAAAACCCCTTCAACTAATTACCTTTCACTAATTACCCAATCAACCCTTCTAACTAACCCTAAGTTACTACATCTATGCCGTACACTAGGCGAATTATAATAAATAATTTCATTTGAATCGTATAAATATATTTAAAATTCGATTGTAAAGTTATCAATCAATACTTAAAACGAAATTTTTTTCCTTATTGGTTTTAACAGAGAAGCTGGTGAAGCAAGCAAAAGTAGTAGTAGAAGTGTTGTAACCGTTAGCAGAATGAATACAAAAGTGAATTATCTCTAACAAAATAGCAGGTACCTAATCAATGAATAAGTGAAAAATTAATTAATTAGCAAATGAATAAACTAAGCAAGGTATACTTTTAAAAAAAAATCTTGGTTTCAGAATTAATACATGTATTTAAAGCCTTTAGTAATAAATACCTTAATTAATTTTAATTGCTTCATTAATTACATTGATTAAGCAATATCTTAATCACTAGTAGATCGCGTTAAAGCTGTTTGATGTATTTTTGAAAGATCCAAAACTTTTAAAGGTAGAGTAAATGTAGATCATTTTTCATATGATCTGCTTGGTATCACATATTTTTATATAGGAAATAAAAATTAGCCACAAGCAAAATTTTTTAATGCTCTAACGAATTTTTACCAAAATTTCACAATGTGCAGATAAAACTTTCTATTTATAGTAATAATATTTCGAAACTTGTTTTATTTGAGAAAATTCTATTTCGAATATTACCGAAGTTTTCCCAGGTTAGTGATTGTACCCGATCAAAAATATGTTATCTGGGTTACCCGACGAATAACCTTTCGGATAACCCGGATAATCGACGAATATATCTAGATATAAAATTTTACCCGATATACCCATGTAGTTACCCAGATATAAATTCTATCTTATGTACCCGAGTAGAGTTAATTAGTGTTCTGACCCGGGTCGGGTGACCTGTATGAGTCACCTGACCTAACAGATCACAGGTTAGTATTGTATAAAATAATATAAAAATTTTTTTTGTATTGTTAATTGCATATATGACCCGGGCCAGAACACTATATGACCAAAAGAAGTTTTATAACTTAACAGAGATAGTTATGGCACATTAACCACCACCTGTTGGAAATCACTTTTTTTAATTATTCGTTCTTTTTTATTCTACAAACTCAAAACAAAAATTTATTTCTGTGCAATCTAAACATTTTAAAAAAACAAACTCAAACTACAAACAAACAAAAACTAATAAACTCTATTTATTTGTCTATTGTCTATTCGCTATTTTTTTTTCTATTCCTTGTTATATATATTATTTATTTTGTTAACTGCATTCAGGTCTGAAAATTGGCTTTGGGTTGGTACATCAGTTAAGTATTTTTTTTCTTGTTTTCAGTTTTGTATTTTGTGTTCATGCAGTACTAACTTTTTTTTACGAGTAATATATTGTTGGAATAGATTCTTGCTTTACTCTTATAGAATATTTTCGTCATTGGTGCCAAGTTTAGTTCGGCATATTTGGTACTTTGTTCTCGTTTTGGTGTCGCGTTGGTGTGATTCACCACGCCGTTAGTGTGTTGAATTCGATTTGGGCTGATGCGTCAGTTAAGTATTCTTTCCTTTTTTCATATTGCATGCAGTACTAACCAACTCTTCTCGCTTTTACTATTATGGAATGCTTTCGTCGTTGGTGCCGAGTTTTGTTCATACATATTTGATACTTTGTTCTCGTTTTGGTGTTGGTTGGTATGATTCACCATGCTATTAGTGTGTTGAATTCGGTTTTGGGCTAATGCGTCAGCTAAGTATTCTTTCCTTTTTTTCATATTTTTAGTGTTGTGTTCGTACAGTACTAACCAACTATTCCTTTCAGGTAATGTGTATCATTGGAGTAGGTTCTCGCTTTTACCATTATAGAATACTTTCATTGTTGGTGTCGAGTTTTGATCATACATAATTAGTACTTTGTTTTTGTTTTGGTGTCGTGTTGGCATGATTCACCATGTCGTTAGCGTATTGAATTCGATTTTAGGTAACGAGTTTTTATGTATTCTTTCATGTTTTCAGTGTTGCGTTTGTGCAGTACTATCTAATTCTTCTTTTCAACTAATAAGTATCATTTGGTAGGTGGTCATTATATCTCGCTTTTACCGTTACTGGAATACTTTCGTCGTTGATACCGAGTTTTGGTTGAAGTGGGCCCGCGAAGCAACACAAAGTATAATATCTATAATAAAGTGGTGTATGGGTGTATTAGTTGCACATAGTCTAAAATCCGTTAAATAAATACACTATAAAAATTATCAAAAGTGATGCAATAGTTCGATAATACTGAAATGTATCAATCTTTAATTTATATGTTATGTAATCTAGTTGCATATAGCCTAAAATTCATTAAATAATAAATTAATAAAAATATATTGTAAAAATTTGCAAAAATGATGCAATAGTTCGATAATACTAAAATGTATCAATTTTTAATTTATATGTCATTTAATCAGAGGTGATAAAAATCACTACTCGTTATAGTTAGAAATATTTCAAAGTATTTTGAAATATTTCGAAATATTGCGAAACATTATAACTTAACCTGGATAGCCTACTCGGATAGCTAACCGGATAGCCCAATCCAGATAGCCTAACCCAGATATTATCCGGATATACATACCCAGTTAGCTGTGATTATAACCTGGATATCTGAATCATCTGCGGATAACTGGATAGTACCCGATCCGGGTACAAACAAAAATATGATCATTATTATAAATTATTTTATTGTTAATCGATCCTGCTTCTAATATTGTTTTATTATTATTAAATAGTTTGTTGATTTGCATAATAAAAGAATTTTTACTTATTTCGTCAAATGGGAGTCTCTAAATACTCCCATTTCGATTTCAAAATTTTGATACACAAATAAGGTTTTTTAAACTCTTATTTATTTCTGAAATTCAGCTAGATCTCTTTGTCTGGCCACTAATAACACCTGACAAATACATAAGTTAGAATAGAATGTACAAAGTACAAACTTCATGCATAAATCATTTTTTTATATTAACAATATAGAGTTACTTTATACATTATAATATAAGTTATCATTTTATTTGAATAGGATATAAAACCGGTTATAGATTTGTTAAAGATTACAACCTTTCGGATAAAGAGTTATCCAGGTACGCGCACTAACTTCAATAAGATAATCACAAGTATGGTATTATAGTAAACAGGAAAATAGGACCCTGGACATCTCTGATATATGTTATATATTTTTTTTAGCAAATTGATTCAAATTTGATCTAAGGTCCAAATTTAAATTTTAGCAAATTGAAGTTAATTTTAAAAAGGGTCATAATTGAATATTTTGGCGAATTACAAAGATTTTATGCATGTTATATTTTATTTTTAGCAAAAATTATTGTAACAAGTTAAGTTGCACTATAATGATCGATCCAGATATAACAAGTTGTTAATGGCTATATAGAGTAAAGTGATAATCAATTATAATTAAAAATAAATAAAAGTAGTTGTAGCATGTAATCGGGTTTTAGTATCAATAGCAACTTGGTACTTACCCTGCATATGTATTATGATCATTGATCGTGATTGTATATCAATAAACAAATAAATATGTAATGCAATTGCATAGAGATGTGAATTAGTTAGTAATTCACATAATAATTGTAGTTAATATTATCTCTATAAGTTCTTGATCAAATTTAATAAAAATTTTTTTATTTGAATTCTATGGATTCGTACAATTAAAATAAAAAAATTTTCATCAAATTTGGTCAAGAACTCGTAAAGATATCTTTGATGAAAGTTCCTGTAAACAATTTCAACGCAGCTTCTTTGCAATATGTTTTTTTGCTTTTTCAAAATAACCCACTGTTCGGCGATGATTTACAAGAAATTTTACTATGCTAACTAAAAAAAAATTTATAACAAGACTTATAGCGCATATCATGGACTAATAGAATCTCAAATTTCATGAAAAAATATTGAAAACTCATAAAGATATTAACGTTTTTGTAAATTTGAACGCATACGTTTTCGCAAGTTTTCCCCTAAATTCAAATGCTTCTGGAGGCACTTTCTCAAAATGAAACATACAAAATACGATTAAATAAGTTGATAGAATAGATATTCAAGAGTTTTCAGTTAAAATTTTATCAAAAACGGATTAATATTGATGAAGTTTTAATGATTTTTTCAATTTGCTTCCAGATTCGGGATTTTCTAAAATTTTCAATTTTGATCAAAACAGAAAAATCACCATCACAGGCTAGATTTTCACAAGTTCAAATGAAACAAGTTACTGCGCACTAATAAAATCAATAGAGAATAGATTAAAATTTTGCTTTCTAAAATTTCAAGTTATTTGGTTAAATATTCATTCTATAATAGCTTTTTTCATTTGGCGCAGCTTCTTTTAAAGAAGCTGCGCCAAATGAAAAAAAGCTATTATAGAATGAATATTTAACCAAATAACTTGAAATTTTAGAAAGCAAAATTTTAATCTATTCTCTATTGATTTTATTAGTGCGCAGTAACTTGTTTCATTTGAACTTGTGAAAATCTAGCCTGTGATGGTGATTTTTCTGTTTTGATCAAAATTGAAAATTTTAGAAAATCCCGAATCTGGAAGCAAATTGAAAAAATCATTAAAACTTCATCAATATTAATCCGTTTTTGATAAAATTTTAACTGAAAACTCTTGAATATCTATTCTATCAACTTATTTAATCGTATTTTGTATGTTTCATTTTGAGAAAGTGCCTCCAGAAGCATTTGAATTTAGGGGAAAACTTGCGAAAACGTATGCGTTCAAATTTACAAAAACGTTAATATCTTTATGAGTTTTCAATATTTTTTCATGAAATTTGAGATTCTATTAGTCCATGATATGCGCTATAAGTTTTGTTATAAATTTTTTTTTAGTTAGCATAGTAAAATTTCTTGTAAATCATCGCCGAACAGTGGGTTATTTTGAAAAAGCAAAAAAACATATTGCAAAGAAGCTGCGTTGAAATTGTTTACAGGAACTTTCATCAAAGATATCTTTACGAGTTCTTGACCAAATTTGATGAAAATTTTTTTATTTTAATTGTACGAATCCATAGAATTCAAATAAAAAAAATTTTATTAAATTTGATCAAGAACTTATAGAGATAATATTAATAAAAGGTTTTAAAAGTTAAAATATTTAAGTGACAAAATCGAATAGCAATTCCTTAATTTTATTAATAAAATAATATTATACCCAAAATTTTATTAAATGATTATAATATTTTGCTCTAATAAAACTTATTTAGCACATAAAAATACATTATGCAAGTAAATTTACTTTTATATTTCTTGAAAATTTAAGAAAAGATGCTTAATTTTTGATTTTTTGATCAAAAAATCCAAAATTAAGTATCTCTTCTTTAATTTTCAAGAAATATAAAAGTAAATATGCCAGTAAAATGTATTTTTATATGCTGCACAAATTTTTTTAGAGCACCTGAACCTAAGAGCACTATCTAAATGTAATAATTTAGTTTTTAGCAAATTACTATAAAAACTTCATGTAATAATCAAATTTTTAGCAAATTTACTTGATTTTAGAGGTAGCAAACCCCTTAAAATTTGTGCAGATCAGTTATGACCTATATGAGAGATGTCCGGGGTCCTAGGAAAATACTATGTTGAATTTTCTGATTGGTCAATAGTATAACGGATGGATGGACGTTTGTGCTTTAATATAATAGATTTTTATTAAAATTTTTTTTTAATTTATGTATATTTAATTAGCAGGCCAGTTTCGGAGTAATAGTACAGTTTTGGCATATTGATATAGTTTTGGGTCTTTAGGCAAGTTTCGCCAAGAAGATCATGCCTGAAACTGGTAATACCAGTTTCAGTTTCGGTCAATCCAAAACTATATAGTTTCAGGCAGCATCATTAGATTCCAGACATCTCTTATATATGAATTTTGACCAATTTTGACCTAATTTGCTAAAAATGACAAAACTATTGTCATAGTCAAAATCAGTTCTATGGCAAAATTAGTCCCAGAATTGTGCAACAGGATCTATGCCATGATTATATGGCATGATTCGGGTTTACTAGTCAATAGTTTAATGTGTGTAATGTGATCAATTAAGAATTGATCAAGATATATAAGAAATGCGGGATTAAAAAAGATAAGTATTGGATGATTAATTAATTATATAATTGAAGTAAAGTTAAACATTGTGTGATTAATTATGATATAATTTATCTAGTATCGAATGTTAAGTATATAAGGAGCCTTTTGTATATAAAAGAACGAACAAAAAAGTCATGGATAGTTATGACTTTCATATGCATAGCAAGGGCATATAAAAAAATACCTAACGATATACTGTCTCTATGGATAAGTAAAATAAAGAAGTTATACTAAGGAAGAATAACAAAAACACTGTGGACCAGTTATGGCTGCAACAAAAAAACCTGGATAAAATCATAGCAGATAGCTATTTATAAATCATAAAATATAAAATAAATTAAATGGAACTCAAGATTCAAGTTCTGTTGCAAAAAAAAAAAACCGGTAGTAATAAACTAAAGAAACATAAAGAAACTCAAAGTATTTCAAAAAATACCTTAAATATCTTATCAAAAGCTACAAATAGAGGAACAACATTGGTAGAAGAACTTGCACAATATTTAGTTCAATAAATAAAAAGACAAAAAAAAGATCATAATCGGCAAAGTTATCAGCTTTGAGTAGTGTTTGATAAAAACTTTGATTATAATTAACATCTTTCATTCTGACTAAGTTTGGGATAATGAGAAAACATATTCACTTGCTTAAATAAGATTAAGAATATTTTTATTTAACTAATCAACTATATAATGCTATTGTTTTTGATACAAACATAAGGAATGGCATCTGACAAAATCAAAAAAACGATTAATAAATTAGAAAATGACCTTTTACAAATTAATAAAAATAAAGAATATCCTGTTATTAATACTGTTAGTGAAGTCATTACATTATTCGCAAAAGCATTTAGAAATATTTCAAATGTTATATCAGGAAATATTCAGATCCTATTGCAAAACTATTTTATAAACAGTATTGATTGCAAATAGTGCTATCAAAAATAAAAAACAGTATAATAAACTAAAAATATTCGTTAAGTGTGCATTAAAAGGAGCTTGGAATGTGATGCAAAGCCTAGAATAGATTTCAGTAAAATCAATATGGAGCAATATATGCAAGTATTAGTGAACATTGTAGAATACATACATGAACTTGCAAACTCAACTATATTAAAAAAAAAAATAATAAGTTCGAAGATTTCTTACTAGTAATTAGTTATTATCATTGCGAATAAAAATAATTTTTCACTTCTGTCAGACCAGAAAATATGGAAATTACAAGCCTTTTGAATGGTACTCAAGTGGGTCAAGGTTTAATAAAACAATTCAAAAAATCACCTAAGGAAATTGAAGATTATTATAAACAAGTTGTTTGTGGTAGTAGAAATTATGTGATAAAAAGATCTTAAAGGCCACGCAAGAAATTGTAGCAATAAAAGAAATTAGAAAATTTGACATGTGAGATAAAAAAACGGAACGTTAGTTTTGGAGCAAAGTTGCTATTAATGACTATTTAAAAGATTGCAAATATATTTTAAAATTCCGTGGTGTAATCGAACTTGAAGACAAACATCACATGATATATGAATGGTCAAACCATGGTAATCTCCAACATACCTTCGAGTATGTTCTAATCTTTCATGGTCCTTCAAAATCAAAGTTGTATGGGAAATATCTAGTATATTGTCATATTGTTACAAAACGAAATTCTCTATCATGATGTTTTAGCTTATAATGTTATGCTTGGTGTAAATTGTATAGTTCAATTACCCAATTTCGAAACAGGTCAGGTGGTAAATTATGGTCTCTCAAAGATAAAAATGAAATTTTAAGATGAATTGCTCCTGAAAAGGATTTCTCTGAGACAAGATATATATTAGAATGGGATGTTTTTAGTTTTAGAGTTTTACTTTAAAAAATAGTATCACAAACAATGCTTTTGATAAAATAAAGGATAGTACAAAAGTTTTCAAAAAAAAATTTTTTTAAATTAGTAAATGGCTAAATATTAATATGTATATAAAAGATGGGCACCAAATTTTCGTAGCTATAGACAATTACTTTAAAATTATGACTGAAGCATAAAGCCAAAAAGCAAATTACTGACCTTCAATGAGTTTTATATATAAATGTCTCCAAAATATCTTTCATGCTAATATAAATGAAGATGGAATTGAATATATTAAAAATCCTTCAAAGGAAAATGATATTGCCATACTTGATCCTTTAATACAAACTACGACTAGTAAAAATATTTAATAATATTAAAAGTAAAGAAGAATTTTTGTTAGAAAAAGTATGTCAATATCATAATACAAAAGATTATTCTAATGCATAATCAATCTACAGTAACCTATTGGAAAGTGATAAAGGTAATGCTAAAGTTAAATTTATGATCAGATCTTATTTGGTCCATGGACCACCATACTGCCAAAATAGACATTAATAAGGCAGAAAATTATTTGTGTAAGGCTGCTGATAATAGATATGCTAAAGCACAATATCTTTATTATTAGAATCTTTGAAAGTAGTGACTCAGCCAAAGATGCTGAATTACTAATTGTTGCTCATTATCAGTTATATAATAATGTGTTATGAAAGTTGAATGAACTAAAAAAAAAAAAAAAAAAAAAAAAAAAAAAAAAAAAAAAAAAAAAAAAAAAAAAAGCATAGNAAAAAAAAAAAAAAAAAAAAAAAAAAAACAGAAACGGTAAAGATCCCTTAAGTCGTGTAAATACCTGGTATTGGAAATTGGAACATAAATAGGTACCGTGCAGGACAATAAGTGATTAAAAAAAAAAAAAAAGAAAAAAGAAAAAGCATAGCCTACCTTTGTATTGAAATATTGGTGGTTTTCTGGTTATGTTGAAGAAAGAATAACCTATGTATTAAGATGTGGTTAGATAAACTTCATGTGCTATAAGGCTGATTGAAACAATACTTTGGCATGGTTCTGTAATATAAATGAAGGTAATAGATACCGTTCTTCTTTCTTTGAATATACCAAGTGGGTAAAGGATTTTTGATATGATAGTCTTTGTTTATATAATATGAAAGATCTCGTGCAATTGGAAAGTGATGTACAATTGTGACTAATATAATATTTCCACTTGGTATCAAATATGGGATCTTCAAAAAACTACACAAGAATGGACAAGTAAAAACAACAATGTTGATGATCATATTAGTGAATTTCAACTTAAAGTTACGAACTATAACAAAGTAATTGAAAGGACTCATACTTATATACAGCAATACAGAAAGTAGTGCTTAAAATTTTTTTTTACACAATTCACAACATTTAGGGAGATTTAGCTCAGATGAAAGCAGTGGATTAAATGATGAAAAGCTAGTTGTAAATATTGATGGTACCAATTTTTGAGTATAGAACCAATTAAAGGAGTTGTTGACTATGAGAACGTTAGTCAAGTAAGGTCTAGTTTCTGTCACAGTCAAAATCAGTTTTACGGCAAAATTAGTCCTGCAGCATGATTATACAGCATGATTCAGGTTTACTAGTCGATAATTTAATGCGTGTAATATGATCAATCAAAAATCGATCAAGACACATAAAAAATACAGGATTAAAAAAGATAAGTATCAGATAATTAGTTAATTATATAATTGAAGTAAAGTTAAAATATTATGTAATTAATTATGATGTATATAATTAATCTAAATATCGAATATTAAATATATAAAGAGCCTTTTGTATATAAAAGAACATAACAGAAAATCATAGATAGTTACACTCTTATGTGCATAGCAAGGATACATGAAGAAATACCTAATGATATACTGTCTCTATAGATAAGTGAAGTGAAGAAATTATACTAGAAAAGGGTGACAAAAACACCATTAACTAGTTATGGCCGCGACAATTACTTAAAATTTTTTTGGTTATACAAAAGGATGGTAAGAGTACTACTAGTTATAGTTAGTAATATTCTTTAATTAATATTATAAATTATATTAATATATAGTATTATTTTAGGGCTTTACTTTATAGCAACCTGTTGCTATAACAACATCACAATTGACCAATTAAATTTAGTTACATGACTGCCAATTTGATCATCAACAAAAAAAGATCTCAAAATTATTAAAAAAAAATTTGTATTTATTATAATAAAAAAAAAATTGTATTTATTATAATAAAAAAAATTTGTATTTATTATGATAAAAAAAAAATTTGTATTTATTATAATAAAAAAAAATTTGTATTTATTATAATAAAAAAAAAATTTGTATTTATTATGATAAAAAAAAATTTGTATTTATTATAATAAAAAAAAATTTGTATTTATTATAATAAAAAAAAAAAGGTACAATAGTGTTATAGAACGATAGTTTATTATATTACCTTATTATTTTATTATTTTATTTTTATTATTATATTTTTTTATTATATTGTATTATATTATTATCTTGAGAAGTTAGAATAGTTGATACCGCTTATAACGATTATCACGCTTATAACGCTTATAACGATTATCACGCTTATAACGCTTATAACGATTATCACGCTTATGACGCTTATAACGCTTATGTTGCTCTTGTAGATTATAGTGTTTATCATTGTAAATTAACGCTTATAACGCTTATTCTAAAATGTATTTAAAGACACAGAATTTCCCTTAGTCAAACCAAACCAAGACACCCCACTTCTCTTATATTTATTATACATCTTGTACTGGGATTTCTTAGGAACATAAACCTAATGATAGCCCTTTCTTAGTTTATTAATAAAGAAACTATTTATCTGAATAACACCAAGTTTATTATCAAGTAATAGTAAAATCGATAATTTCTCATTGAATACTCTTACGAACTGCCCTTAGAGAAGAGTATAATTTCATACAGACTAAGGAATTATACCTACCTCTTGGACACCGCTATAAACCAATAAAGGATCCCTGTAGCCGTGTCGTTGTTATAGTAAGGAGTTAAAGAAGGCCTCCCTACTGTAACATTTGGTGCCTTCTGGCAGAATCATTTAAAACATTTGGATATTATTGAAGATATTTGAAAACCTCTACAACTCTAGATGCTGCTATTCGTCCTGGAAGTCTCTTTGCTCACGGACTCTATAAAACCTATTTTGCTGCTGCCGTTCGTCCTGGAAGACTCTTTGCCCAAGGACTCTATTTATTTTAATTGTTGTTTATTTCTCATAATATTTGCTGCTGCTGTTCATCCTGGAAGACTCTTTGCCCAAGG
>QKWP01002003.1:77787-93595 GCA_003550325.1 Gigaspora rosea | reverse complement strand
AAGAGTAGCCAATTTATATCTTATGAACTCGCGCAAATTATCACGTGAGGTTAATGAGTTCATTATTTTTTCTCTGTCCCATAGCTCATCATCGAAGGTTTGCAATTGTATTTCTCTTATTTTAGTAATTTTTTCCTTTATGTGTGCAGCCCATCTTTTCTCTTGGTCTAGTCTACGTTGTTGAGTAGCTAAGTTAGATTTCCAAGTATAATCCTTGTTACCTTGTAGGGCTTGACTATAACTCAGTTTTTGGGTAGCTGATGATTGTTCCTGAATCGTATCTACAGATTCCGTATCCATTCTAAACTCAGAATCATTATCCATTAATTTTGTACTATTATCTAATAGCTCCTGATTTAGAGATTGGTGCAGAGGTGTTAAGGTTGCCAAATGGGGTATCGAGGTCGAGGTGGTATCTGGATCTGTTTCCATTTCATCAAGTGTTGACAGGGGATGGACTGGGTCCTGAAGGTCCTGGTCATTGGGGCCCCAGTCCTGGTCTAAATTTGTACAAGTAACCTGTAGCCCATGAGAAATCTGGATTTCAATTGCTACAGCCGTGGGAAAATCTAAGCTATTACCAGTTTGTTGTTGTAGTGTTGACGTTGAGTGCATGGGAATAATTTGATCATCATTAATTTGTTGTTGTGATGATGTCATTGAGGAGTTTTTTTTAAGGGGTGAGCTAGAATCGCCACTTTCTACCTGTTTTTTGGGAATTTTTGTAGCCTCTTGGGTATGCTCTGTAGAGGGGGAGTTTTCATATTGGACGTATTTGTTTGAGAGGAGTCAGATAGAGAGTTAGCTGTCATACGCCTTTTATTTTTCGGCATGACTGCACCAAGTGCCCCAACCCTTTCAGGTGCAAATTTCCTATTTGTAGTTTTTAAGTGTTTCTCCAACCCCCGTAGGGATGGCGAGAGGAGGAAAAAAGAAGTTGGTGTTTGTAGTAAGACTGCCTTCCTCTTAAGTCGAGTAATTATGCCTTCTGCAGGTTAAGAGCCAAAAAGTGGCTAGTAACAACTAGCTAAAATATAGTTACACTCTAAAAAACTCTATGCCGAATGTGTTGTTTGTTGATTTCCTATGATTTTCAGATCTACGGGAAAGAGTTAATTTTTATATTTTTTTTTATTAATATTATTATTATATGTTTATTTTATTATTGTTAATAAAATACATACTTATTATAATTATATATAAATTATTTAACATAATATATATATAATTTATAAATATAATTATTTAATTACTTATCATTATACAATTACTACCTTGGGTCTAACACAACCAGCATATCGATTCGGTACAATTTTTCTACTAACGAATAGTATTCATCACTTCTAAACTTAGCTTGTGAATCATGATCTCGTTCATCACGATTATGTAATATATACAAAACAATTTCTATTTCATTATCTTCAAGTCCTACAGGATACATTCCAATAGCCCATACAGAAATTGATTTCACATCTTTTGTTTCATTTTGTTTGACATGTTTGATTTTTATAATAGTATCCAAATAACAGGGCATTATATATATATTATATGTAATATTTTTGATCGTAATGATATGTTTGAGTTTTTAATGATATGAAAAATTTAAGGTATTTATAGATGTTTTTTTTTACGATTATTCACTACGAATTAGAAAAGGGCTTGTCTAGTAAAAGGGGCAATCAAGCAAATTCTTATAGAACAATATATTTATTACATAATTTGTTAATCGGAACTGCTTTCCTTTACTACTTAAGCAAAATAGTTTAATCATTTGCATACAGCCATAACTTATCTTTTCCCTTAGAGTGTTTCAGATTTACGTTAATTGATCATACTACTGATGATTACGTATTTGTTATGACGATCTTATATAAAATCACGATCCAAAACTGGATATATGATCATAATCATCAAAACCGCTAAATTGGGGTAGTTAATGATGATTTTCAAGACCAATTTAATTCGGTGGTTACATATATAGTAAACTTTATATTTTTTTCGATCAGAAATTATCGGGCTCCATTCGCTCGTCTTTTATGCTCGTTCAATTTCTCTTCAGAAATTTTAGGATCTTTGCATTTTCTAATCTTAATTCTACACGGTATTAAGTTCTCCGGTTAATATTTTGACCTACCAGGAATTTTGAAACTCATGTAATGTAAAATAACAAATTATCTTTGTGTGGCCTAACATTAGTACATCTAAGGTAGTGCCTGACTAAAATTTCTACTTAATGCATGAAGATGGGGCTTAATTTTAGTTAGACGCTACCTTAGATAGGGGCTCTTTAGATGCAACTGTACCCTTTGTACCCGATCTCATTAACCCCGTCCAATACTCTGATTCTGTGATAATCCTAATCGATCGCATGATCATGTGAGTTACTCAAATTATATTTTCGTTTCACTTTTGCTGTTTTCAAATTATTATAAATCTCATCATTATTTGTTCCCATGATCACATGAGTCACTCAAATTATATTTTTATTTCACTTTTGCTGTTTTTAAATCATTATAAATCTCGTCATTATTTGTTCCCTTTTACTAAGTGCAAGTGCTCTTAAGAAATTACGCAACACATAGTAAGGTTTATAATTGTAACTCATGATAGAAATTATAAGAATTCCACGTGAACTACTTAATATCAACTCTAATCATAAATTGTTATTATTAGAATTGCGAGCAAACTTTGTATGAGAATTATTACAATAATTCATAATAGGAATTAAGATAATTTCGATGCAAACTCAACTCTAAAACGTATCATGTATTGAGTAGGTTTGTAAAGAATTTTTTTATAGAAACTATAATAAAAATCATGATAATTCCAACACAATAACACTCCTTTCATTGTTACCAAAATGTCATGCAAGCTGTATATTTTATATATTCGATAAAAGTTTGCTAAAAGCATTTAAGTACAGTACCTCTATCCATGAATCCAATAAAAGAATTTGATTGGTTTGTCTGATCAAATGACTAATCAGATTCTTTGTCGAATTTATTAAGTGATTTCTATAAGTAAGAGAAAAAAGAGGTGAGAGGTAATGTAAACCACTGAATTAAATTGGTCTGGCCTAATAATTGACAATTGATTGATTAATATATTAAGTTAAATCAATATATGATTAAATAATATGGTCATTTTAATTTATTAATTATTTATTTATTTAATATATATAATAATTTATGTTAATTTAATTAATTAATAAATGTGATAAAGTCATTGTTGATTTAGAATAATACAAAATCGTAAAATTGCTAATGCTTTAGATTTATAGTAAGGTTTAGGTAGAGCTGGTTATTGTACAACATGAGGTGGACATACACATAAATAGTCAATTGGATTGGAACGGGATATGTATGCGGTTAATGTATTATTTATAATTCATGTAATATCTAAAATTGAATTCTAATGTATAATAATAACTTTTGTGTTAAACAATACCTAAAGATGAAAGTAGGAATGAATTAATGTGCATAAATTTAACATAAATTGATTAATAAGGTGATATATTACGGGAAAGAAAGTTAGATGCTTTATTAGAGATGGGCAAAATGGCATTTTTCCGCACTATGCATGCGCATGGTTGCTGCATGCTTGCACGCATGCATGCATGCTATACAGTTTAAAATATATACAAGATTTAATAGTAAATAACTTTGATTTACTGGTCCGTTTTTGATAAAACATTTGATTTGGATCTTTATCATCACTTTGTTTTACGGGAATGTAAGTCATGAAAATGAACCTCTAATTCTAGTAAGTCTAAAATTATTAAAACCCTTCATGGTTGAGATCATTACGATTCTTTATTTTTCATAATATTATAAAAAAAGCCTGGACATGCTGATGTCCACAATAAAATTTGATCGATTATATTTAAATGATTTTATAACGGTTTCAAGATAATATATTATGTACTACAAATAAATTTACTAGCGATTGTGTGGTTTTTTTTATTTTTGTTTAATGTATATCAATACATCAAATCAAGAATACTGAACGTACATACGTACATAATTAATATGCTCTATTCCATTTTTGAAAGAATCAACCAAATTTACTATATGCACCATAACTGTTTATATAAGTATTATCATCTACACAAATGGGTTAAGCTTGTATCGAAATGTATAATATATCATGATTACCTTAAATAAACTAAAATCAGTATGATCAAATTATCAAATTTGATCAAAATACCCCTATTTTAATTTTGGTCATCTGTACCATTTCTGTTGTATAGTATGTGGAATTGCAGCAGATCAATATAGTACTGGTATAGCACAGATTTCAAGATAAGATTATATAGATAACCAAGTGGGGTGTAAAATACCATTATTCCGTACCATATATAATTCTGTTACAGTGTTATTGTTACATATAATATTAAAATAGATCAGTCAGTATGTCATAGGGTGTAAAATACCTATATTAAAATATTACCATACTGTTTTGGTTTTATATTATTAAGGTTTGGTTTTTTAGAATTGGTATTTTGCACTAATATTGGACTGATCAGCTCACCCATACAATGCTGATATTCTTATTCAGAAAAAACATACTTAATCAAATGTTAGAAAGATTTTATAATATTTGGATTTTAACTAATTTTGTATAGGCATATTAGTTTAGACCATGCGCATGGTGCCCATCTTAGGTATGATAATTCTGGTCATCCATACCATATATAGTATGGTGAATTACAAAAGATCAATATGGTACTGGTATGGCACAAATTTTAGAATAAGATTATATAGATAACCAAATGGGGTGTAAAATACCCTTATTCTGTACCATAATTCTGTTACAGTATTATAGTTACATACAATATTAAAATAGATCAGTCAGTATGTTATATAGGGGTGTAAAATACCTATATTAAAATATTACTATACTGTTTTGGTTTTATATTATTAAGGTTTGGTTTTTTAGAATTGGTATTTTATACTAATACCAGACCGTTCAGCGCACCCATACCATACTAATATTCTGTAATTCTGAAAAAACCTACTTAATCAAACGTTAGAAAGATTTTATAATATTTGGATTTTAACTATTTTGTATGAAGTATAAAAATGCTAGACCATGCGCATGCATACATGCATGAATTCATGCGCATGGTGCCCATTTCAATACTTTATCGATATAAAGATAAATAAAAAATATAAGATCTTTGAGTATAATATCAATCAATTATGTATTATATAGAGGTGAATTAGAAAACAAAAAATAGGAATTAAAAAATTCAAGTAACAAATATTTTGTGTGAACTATAGGATTACGTATTTTTGATTATAATTATAAATAAGCTTAAAAATATGATTTATTCAATTATTTAATAAATTATATGATCATTTTAATTGATACAAAAAGTTTTTTAAATAAACTACAGAGGTAAATTTTTTATGAAATTAAGATTTCTGATTTTAATTTTTCTTATTATTATGCTTTTACTTTGTTTATTGTAAAAAGAAAATAAAGAATATTGTAAGGAAATGATAAATTTAATAGAAGATAAGAATACTAAAATATTAATAACACATTACAATATAGTAAATTTGATGTTATGAAAAATTAAAATCAAGTACAATTGTAAATAATAATAACTAAATATATAAGGTAGATAAGAGTTTTCAGTGGTTATCATAAAGTAGAAATAAGTACAAACATTATTTAATTTAATACAGAAATTGTAGCTATATAATATCTTTAACTAACATGTATATATATACATTTATTGAAACATTTCAGGATAGACGATATTTTTTGTGCATCCATTAATTTCAGGTGTTCCCAAATATATTTGTAAATTATGGCATGAAATTACTCTTGAACATGCAACATACAATTGACCATGAGAAAATACAGGAGTTGGAAGATATAGTCCAACATGGTTCATAGTTTGCCCTTGAGATCTATTAATAGACATAGCAAATGCGAGTTAACATGGAAACTGCCTATGCTGAAGAACAAATGGAATGGACATATTTTTAGAGGACAAAGTAATACGGGGTAAGAAGACATGTGTACCAGCTAAAGGGCCATCGATTAGTTCAGCTTCAATAACATGGTCTTGAAGTGTTCTACAAACTAAGCGAGTTCCATTGCATAGACCATCAGCTATATTAATATTACATAATAAGATTATAGGTGCACCAATCTTAAGTGTTAACTTATGTGGTGGTAATTTACTAAATTTTAATGAATTTAAAAATTCTGCAGAGTATAAACTTTCTTGATTAGTATTATATGTTTCAGAATTTTTATCTATTGTATCTGCACTAAAGTAAACTTTTTCTCTTTTAGGATATTGAGCAAGAATTTTTGTATTAAGCATATCGACATCATCATTAAGTGGTGCAAGAATACCTCTTTCTGTGAAGTATGTAGGATCATA
This sequence comes from Gigaspora rosea, assembly GCA_003550325.1. Taxonomy (NCBI): domain Eukaryota; kingdom Fungi; phylum Glomeromycota; class Glomeromycetes; order Diversisporales; family Gigasporaceae; genus Gigaspora; species Gigaspora rosea. Next base: position 87,192 of record QKWP01002003.1, on the reverse strand, counting down.
AATATGTGATTGCAAGTCAGGATATACAAATCTTATCAAGCTCTGAAATGATTTAGACTTGAGAATAATGTCAGAAGGTAATTGTATAAAATTACTGTTAGGCTGAATTTCAGGAATAAGACCTTCACCAACTTGAAGTAACCAATTAGCAAATTCTAATTGAGCTGATGTATTTACTTGTCCATATAATCACATATTAATACTTAATTTTCTTACATTTAGATGTGGCCACAGATAGGATCGGCACAGCGTAGCATTCTCGTCTACCTTTTGGAATGATAGGAAGAATTTGCCTAAAATCACCACCAAAAACTATACTCTTTCTACCAAATGGTACATGCTCTAATTGTGGGTCAACAGTATGCATAATGTTACAAAATGTTCGATCAACAGCTTCAAATCCATAACGGTATAACATAGGTGCTTCATCCAAAATAATAAAATAGTTTGCTTTAGAAGATCAGCAAGTTCAGTCTGTAAAGAAATATTGCAAGTAGAGTCTTTATTTAACTCAATAGGAATTTTGAAGCGAGAGTGTGCTGTTCTGCCACCATCAAGTAGTAATGAAGCAATTCCAGAAGAAGCAACAGCAAGTGCAACCTTATTTTTTGATCATATAAATGCCAATAGCATTTTATAAAAAAAAGTTTTTCCAGAACCAGCTGGTCCATCTACAAAGATACATATGGGAATATTCTGTTCAATTGCTTCAATAACTTCATTATAAATATGTTGTTGGTCTTCATTAAGACGTGAAAGATTTTCTTCAAGAAAATTACAAAGTATAGCTTGATTATAATTTAGCTCATCATTCAGTAAACGATTAGAAACATCATGTACGATATTAGGAATAGGCATTTTTGGAAAATCTTTCAATGTTTTGCCTTGTTGCATAAGAATATTATCCAACATTTGCAAAGCATAGTTTTCAATGTCCTGTTGTGCTAATTGAAGATTTGGATTACATGTTGTATGACGTAATTTATACAATATATCATCACTCAGGCTATGTTTATACTTATCCCAAAGTTGCTCAGGATGTGTTGGATAACAATTTATTAAAATTGTTGCAAATAAATGTCATAGTTGGAATTCCAATTGTATTTCTGAGGCTTCTTCAAGGCAACGATCCCATTCTAAGTCATTTTGTAAAAGACCTAATGCTTGACATGCATCTTTAAATGTTGTATAGAGTATATTATTTATAGTACGCAAATGTTCAAAGGATTGTGCACCACATACAACATTAAGCAGTAAGCATAAATAATAACGTTTACCAGCACCTGGATGTACATAGTACATACGACCAATAGAGTAACCACTTATGCACTGTCTCCATTTTTTTGTACCTTATCAAAAACAAATCTTTGGGAAAATTGTACATAAGTTAGATTCTTTGTTATTTGATGAATATTTTGATTACAGTTTATTTCAAACCATGCTGTTAAAGTAGTTTTTTCATTTTGTGCTCATTGAGCAACAATTTCTAGAGATTCATTATTAGAAAAAGTAACCAAATGTTGACCAGGAAGGTGCACAACCAAGCGTATAACATCAGAAGCTTCATCATGCATTTTATAATGCATAATACACCAAACAGATTCATGTACAGATAAATAACGTGTATCAATGTACTGTTTGATTTCATCTACAACATTATTATTACCAAGAGCTATTGTCGCACGATCATGACCTTTGTAGACATATTTAAATAAGTACTTGACTGCGTGTATTGAGGAACAAATTTTAACATTAATATGGCAATTAAATTTTTTACAAAGATACAAATTGTGAGGTACAACACATCGATTATCAATATTAACACCTCTGATATTAACTGTACGATTATTTCTACATCGTTGATATATGGGATAACCATCATCGTTCTGATTAGTTACTGATTGAAAAGGTTTCAGATAACCCTTTGAGTATTTGGCATTTTGCATGCAACGAGCATGCATATTGTATATTCTACATGGGCCATGCATCATACACTGTATTACAGTCTCATATTCATGCGGAAGATTATGAGGATCTGGAATTTCAGCTGATATGATACGATCAAAATCTTCTGGTATACGTAATTTGTAATCAGAGGATAATATGTGCATGCAGAAGGCCACGTTTTTGTGATTCTATAACATATATGTATGCAAGAGATTTGCCAAAAATGCCTTTATCAAGAATGTCTTTAAGAAGAGCTCGCAATTTCAATCGAAATATGCAAGCACAAATGTCTGGACGATCTTGTGATTGAATTTCTGGCCAGTTTAAATTACATGTTATTGTAATAAACAAATCTAGTTTGCCTATTTGTCCAACAATAGTCATTGCATCTTGATATAGTTGTTGCATATGGCGAGATCCACCAACAAAACTGGATGGAAGTACAATCCGATAACCAACTTGGGACCCAAATTGAGGCAACTCATCACGAATAGAAAGAGCATCTTGTAGCCCACTATACAAATCAGCACGGATTTGTTTTTGATTAAGCTTTAAATAGTTAAGACGATTCTGTTCAATGCAAGCATATGTATCAACAATATATTGTTGAAACAAACGTCCACTTCTGTGCAATGCAAATGATTCCAATAAACTCTGCCGCCGAATTTGCAGACGATAAGCATAGTACTGCATCATTGTAATATAACATGAATTAGTATTTTCATGCGCAAATATATTTTGGTCATTGTTTATATGATAAATAGTATTATTTGCAAGAATATAAGGATGCCATCCAGAATCACCATATGGAAAAAGTAACACATAATGTAATGAAATATAAGAATGATAAGTTTGTGAAATTCGCTGCAAACTACCATTCTGCTTGTAGAGTACAATATCTCAGTTTGATAGTTCAGCTTCTTGACCATCCCCTACCATGAGAACAGCAATTTCTGATGCAGAGGGAGGTACATATTGATGTTCATTGTGTGCTTTAATAATAACAAATTTCAAGGTTTGAAAAGAATTTTCATGTAAACAATATGCAATTTGTCAGAAGATATGGACATAAGAGTTAACATTGTGTAACATATATTGAAGTTGTTCAAGAATTGACAAATCAAGATCAGGTATTAGGCATTGCCTATAAGCTAGTTGTTCTTCAGTATCATAAATATAAATTTGTAAAAATGCAGGCATCAAGTTATTATCAGGTAAAAGTGATCCTATCTGATGGTACATCTCACCATGAATTCGAAAACAGTAGACACCTCGTGTACCAACCACACTTTGATCAATCTTAGCACCCATTGATGTGAATGCCAATACTGAATTATACTTGCGAATGTTTTTTCGAAAATTACGGGATCTACTATCTTCTCCAGTAAGTAATGAAAGTAAAGGCTCAGATGGTTGATTGATAGTTGGTAATTGTATCTTTCCATTCACACAACAGGTACTAAATACTGGAGTAAATACACTACCAGCCACCTTTTCTTCTATCCAGTGCAGTGCACAGCAATGTGAATATTCTACATCCATTGATCCCAGATGGTGACATTCAACAGTAGTAGTATCATATGTCTGCATACGGGCAGCATTAGAAGAACGTCCTTGTTTAGTATGATGCACATATGCTGCGCATCGATTTCTACATCGATGTTCAGTTTGTTAACTTGATTCAGCTTCAGTATGAAGTCTATAAGCTTCAGGTTGTTGGGCATGACAATGTTCAAGTTGCTCGGCCATAAGTAACAATCTTTGGCGAGCATAAGATTCTCTAGCAAGACGATTTCTACGATCTCTTGGTGTTTCCGGTGTAGTCATTTAAAAATAATCCAGTCGAAAATTCAAACAGTTTTTTAAGATTGGTATGTTGAGTCAAAACAAAGGTTTTTTACTTTCAATATTTATTTTACAATAGCAAAATAATATTTATTTTAAGATCGAGTATTTATTTTTTATTTTTTATTTATATACACATATAATCTTGTATAATTATTATTAATTATTAAACGGACTTATTAAAGATACAAAACTCAAAGAACAAAACATAAACTTTTTACAGTATATTTTTCAGGAAAGAAAACAAAAAGTGTAAACGACTCAGAAATAGTTTTATTTTTTGAAGAGATACTCTAGCTATTCTCTAAAGAAAATTCTCAAGAACGTAAGGCTATACATGACAATAAGCGATATACAGGATCACCTTCTTACCAGTTAAATTAGCTTCTATCGACGATCTTCAAGTTTTTGACGATCCCAAATAACACTAATTACATAGTCGAAAATCTGATTTATAGGATAGTAATGAATGACGAATAATGAAAAGATCAACTAGTTGGTAAATGGCAGAGTGCCAAAAGACGAAAAGATCTACAGGTTGATAAGTCAAAATGAACAGGATCGCATACATGTGATTTCATGTTATTAATTTTTTTTTTTTGGAAGCACTCCAGCATAAAATGCCAGATACTGAACTTTATTAGCCTTTTATTGCGATACATAGTATACATCAGTGTGTTCGCTATATAATTGATTTAGCTATTTGTAGGGACAGCCGGTGGTTTTCCACCTGCATACGCAGGCCAGCTGTCGACCCCGAGATTTTGCATTCAAGCTATGCCGCTTAAGATTGGTGTTTAAGATTAACCGGTAGTTTCCTACCTGCATGACACAGGCTGGCTGTAGACTTGCATTGTTGCAAAAAATAGTAGGATTCAATAGTCTTCCGTAGAGTAGGGAGGGCCGGGCGCGAATTTGCTTCCTTTTGGGGCTACCGTAGTTTGTCCTAACTTCTGATGCATTTATATATATCTGCATAAATTTTTTTTTTTATGTTAGTTTCATATGAAATGTCCAAATTAGACAATTGATTCAATTACTTATCTCTCCCTGACCCTCCTCAATTTGGATGGGGATTGAACTAGTTTCTTCCCGCCAGGATTATGGTTCTCTCCTGTGATTTTGCTGCTCAGGCCTTCTTTTTTTGCTTCCTTTTCGATCTGTTGACTCTGCGGTCAACTTGAATGAAAAAATCAACCAGTTGGTAAATAGCAGGAGTGCCAAAAGACAAAAAGATCTACATGTTGATGAGTCGATATGAAAATTGTATTTTTAGATTTGATCATTTGTTTATAAATTAGATCATCTATATTGTTTTTTTTTTAAATATTAAAGGTGATACCTTGATTGTTTTTTTTAGTTTGTTTTGTTTTTTTATTTTTATTTTGTTTTTTTTTGGTTTCGTTTGTTTTTTGTTTTTATTTTGTTTTCTTTTTATTTGCTTTTTTTTTATTTTTTTTATTTTATTTGGCACTTTACAAAAATACTAGCCCTTTAAAAGAAAACTAACAACTTTTTAGAACTATGTAAGTTCACCGATATGGCTTCACAAGCTAGCTCAAACTTCTGACACTTTGCAAAAACTCTTTTAAATCTTTAAGAACACTTCTTTAGGGAAATAATTTAGTTAGGGCAAGTTTTCGCAAGTTTTTGCTTATTTATTTTCTTGTTTGATACTTTTTTGTTTTTTTGTTTTTTTTTTAAATTTTTTTATTAATTTATTTTATTCTGGTAATTTGCGAAAACATGCTTTTTTAAAAAAATAATTTAGTTAGGCACAAGTTTTTGCAAGTTTTTGCAAGTTAACTAAGTACTTTACAAAACAGTAGGACTAAGTCACACCACTGGTGTTCAACACCAGTATGCGGTGTAATATGAAGATCAATATCAAAAAAATAAACAAAAAAAATAAACAAAAGTTAAAGTTGAGTTAGAGTTAATAGTTAGGGTTAGGGTGAGGCATAGTATATAGTAAAATTTCGCAAGGGGGTTTTTTTTTTAAAAAAAAAAGGTGGTTTTATAGATAAAATTTTGAGTTAGAAGTATTTTTTAAAAAAAAATAACAAAACAACAAAAATTTTATGTTATACCTAATCTTTACATTACACTGCATTTAAAAAATTTGATTGGTGAAAATCATTGTGGTGTTGAGCACCAGTGGTGTGATTTAGTAAAACCGTTACAAAATACAACTAGGTTTTAGCAATTTCTAAATTTGAACTCTCACTTCAGAGAAATAGAGTTTTGGGGCTTCATTTATTTTTTTTATTAAGTTTGTTTACATATTTTGTTTTTCAGTTTTTTTTTTATTTATTTTTTTACTTTTATTTTATTTTATTTATTCCTGACTTTCTTCAGAACTTTGCAAAAACAACCTGACTTTCTGGCACTTTATAAGAACTCCAACTTCTCCGCCACTTAGCAAGAACATACTGGATTCTCTAATAATTTGCAAAAACGCTAACATTTCTGAGAAATGTTTTTTTACTTTTTTACTATTTTTAGAAAATAGCAAATATAAGTGAAGAGAATTAATCATTAGCAAATTTTATATATAGATATATATTAATTACTAACCGGTAAGATATATATAGATACCCATCGATTGTAATAGTAATCGATATATATCAATATATATCTAATATGATATCAATTAATTATTATATTCACATAATTATGCTTTTTGAACATTTTACAGGCTGTTGCAAGTTTTCACAAGTTTTCGCAATTTAATTATAATTTTTTTTTATTTAACATTATTATAATATTTTAATTTATTAAATATACAATAATCACAAATTTTTGCTATTTAATATAAAATTTTATTTTTTTATTATATATTATATTTTAAATATTACATATATTATATTAGGCCGCACAAAATTATAGATTTGCTTTTCATATCATGAGATAGTGATTAGTGACACGGCCGCACAGCTTTTTTTTTTTATAGTAAAAATTTTTTTTAAAAAAAAACTTACTAAAAATTATTGTTTGTTTTTATATTACTAATTGATTTTCTGTGAACCACAATCCAAATTTTAATTTTTTTATTAAAAATTTTTTTAATAAAAAGTTTGTTATAATAGTTGTACCCTAAGATTCATAACTGGATTACCTGGTGATCATTATAAAAAATTACATATCTAGAAATAATATCTGGATATAACCACTATTCTTTTCCCCTATAAAAACTCGATACACGGGAATGCATGTAAAAATACGAAATTGTATGCGGGTAAGCACGGGCTTCATAATCACTGCACAGAAACTGCATGAAAACTGATCATCCAAAAAATTTAATACACATTATCACATGAAATATTGAAATCCGTGCACTATCGTACATAGTATTATAACTATTTTTTACGTTTATCAATCTTAATGATCATATAATTTCTGTGCACTAACGTGACAATCGTTACAATTCTTAACAATCATAAATTTCGTGCACTAATGTGCACAATTATTAAGATTCTTAACGATCATAATTTTCATGCACTGACATGCATAATTGTTAAGATTCTTAACGATCATAATCATAATTTTCGTGCTTTGACGTGCACAATCGTTAAGATTCTTAACGAAAGTTTCAGTTCACTGACGTAACGATCATCACAATCATTAAGGTTCTTGACGATCATTTCTGTACTAAATGTATGATCATTACAATCGTTAAGACTCCTTAACGATCATAATTTCAGTGCATTAATATCGTGATCGTCACAATCGTTAAGATTCTTAACGACCATAATTTTTGTGTATGATATCACAATTGTCAGAATTCTTAAGATCCTTAATGATCATAATTTCATGTACTAACATGATGATCATTAAGATCCTTAACGATCATAATTCCATGTATTAATGTGATGATCGTTAAGATTCTTAATGATTATAAATTCTGTGCATTGATGCGCACAAATACATTTATTTTGTTTTTTTTTTGTTTTTTTTTGCACTTATTATTAATAATTTTCGTGCATTGACGCGCACAAATTATATTTGATTTGTAAGCAAATAAATATTGCTTTTTTTTTTGTTTACTCTTATCATTTTTATCATCTTATATTTTTTTATAATTTGTTTTTTTACAACTCATTAATTTTTATATAATTTTTTTTAGTTATTGTCATTGTTTAAACTATCCTTTAGAGTTATTGCCTTGGAAGCTACTCTTTTGGAATCACTATCATTTTTGGTGTATGTTTTTCATCATTTTTGGTGGTATTGCAGCTTTATTTTTTTTACTATTATTTTTCTTTTATTTTTTATCTCTTTGTATATTATTGCATTTTAGCCTCTCCCTTGAGTTACTGCCATTGGAGTTGCCACAATCGGAGTTGTCACTATTGGAGTTATTTCTAGAGTAGTCATTTTGATTTTTTTTAAAACCTTTTATTTTGGTACTATTACTTTGTTTTTTTTCGATATTATTAGTTGCTGGGTTATTTTTAAAGTCGGTAGTTTTAGTAATTAGAAGTATTTTCTTATTTGCATGTAAATTATTAAATTAAACTATTTGTATTATAAAATTTAATTAATAAAATAATTAAATAATTAATTGCAGATCCGCATGTGATTGATAAAAATTATATAGTAAATTGCGGCGCTATAATTATTAATAAAAAAATGTTTATTTGAAATCTCTATTGCCTCAAGAATCCGAATGACTAATATTCGTATAACTCCTGGTGAACTTGTTGTAACAGGTACTATTGTACCAGAACTTCACTATGGTCCATACTTACGCGATTGGTGGATCTTTTCTAAAGACAGTCAAAATGTATCATATGCGATTCTATTACGTCTAGGACTTGAAATTATGATACAGCTTAATAAAAGATCTTTTATTATTCGCGTAGTTCATTATATACATAGTTACTTACAGCCTGGTTACATATGCGAAGGTGATGGGCAAAGTAGTGGTATTGTTACAAGTTCTTCTATGGCAATTACATCTGTTTACCAAGCCGTTTTTGGCACTAAAGCAAAATTTGCAGGTCTTTCATATTTAGGTTTAGAACAACCCAAAACATCTCAAAAATTATTAGAAGGTGTTGTTTTTTATCCATTTATTATTGAAATAGAAAATTTATCTATTTTTGTTGGTTCTCTTGGTAAAATTACACATCCCAATCAAAAAACGATTGGTTACAATTATACATCTTCATTATTTTATAAGTACAAAGCAAAGCAATCGGTTTTTTTTCAAAGTATAAAAAATGATAGTTTATACTCAATTGAAATTTATCAAAATAGTCAAATTATAGCAAAGTTTAATGAAAATTCGCCCAATGCTGTTTGGCATAAAACTGGTGTGCTAAAATCTATTTCGGGGGACACTTTATTTGGTGTAAACCACCCACTAACCTTACAAAAACTCGATCAAACAAAATTTTCCCATCAAAAATTAATGCCTGACAAATGTACATTAGCAGATTGGGACAACAAAATGATTATGGAACATTTCTTTGACTTACACTTAAAAAAAGCGGTTGGTAAATCCATTGAAGAATGGCATCGGGTATTTCAAATTTGGAAGCAACAAAAAAGCAATGTAATTGAATTACATACCCACCTTAATAAAGTATACGGTTTGGATCATGAACT
>QKWP01002003.1:54528-66423 GCA_003550325.1 Gigaspora rosea | reverse complement strand
ACCAATATTTAAAGAATTCGCCAAGATATTGTAAAATATTTTTTTGGTTAAAAAATTTCTTTAAAATTTAATATTTTCAGCTTATAAGCAACATAAACTTTTTGTTTTCTAATATAAGTTTAAATATTTCAAAAATATAATCCTTGTTCTTAAATATTATAATACCAAATTTTATTTAAATATCTTAAATAAGTAAAAAACAAGATCAGAGGTATATTTATAGTAATTATACAGGCAAATTTGCCTGCGAACCTCTACAAAGTAAGTGATAATTGATATAAAACAATTAAGTGCTATATATCGATCAATATCTATGTATAAAATTTTCTGATGATAGCTAATTGCAAGATGAAAAAATAAGCATATAGAGCTAGTATTATATGACAAAGTGTAAAAATAGTTTAAGGATAGAGTGTACGTAAATCATTTTTCATATTATTTACATGGTAGATTGAATTTTTATATAGTAAATAAAAATATGCTTCTAATAATACTTTTTATTATCTGAGTCAATTTTTACTATATTTATATAATATATAGTTTAAAGTAGCTTGTTTATAATAGTGAAGTTGTAAGAAATGCACCTCTTTAAAAAAATAAACTTCATATAGAATTAAATTTTCCGAGGTCACTATATATTTTTTTTTTTTGGTTTATACAAAAATTTGATAATCCTCATTAGTCGAATCATATAATATTTATATGTAAATCATATGATATGGTTATACAAGATTGATCTACAATCTATTTTATATGCAAATAGAAATATTGACATCCTACTCTTAAAATATTACTATTTTTTGTTTTTATTTTTTTTTGTAGTTTTTTTATTTCTCTACTAATTTTAGAAAATAGCAAATATAAGTGAATATAATCGTTAAAACAAAGAAGAGAAATAATAGCTAACTGCAGGGTAAGAAAAATAAGTATTTAGAGCTAGTATTATGTGATAAAGTGTGAAATTAGTTTAAAATATTACTATCTTTTCATTTTCAAATTTTTTTTTCGTTTCAGTTTTTTTTGGTTTTATTTTTTTTGTTGCAAAGAATAATAACAATATATAATAAATAAAATATATTTAACGACATTAACATTTTTCTTGATGTTTATTTTCGGGTAATTTCTGGTTATTTCTAAGTTTGTTTAAATTTACAAATTTTGATTTGTTGATTAATGCTTTGGTGTATCCTCGTGAGCCACCACATTGCCCATTTTATCCAAAAAGAAAATTGGTTATTCCAATATTTTTATATAGTACTTGTGCTAGTGCTTGAGCGTTACGTATCAGTTCTGGTGCTGTTCCCCAAAATATTTTTATCGAATTCATGTTGTATTTATAGAGAAAAAATATAGAGCTTTGTATTTTTTAAGTAAATATTTGCAAATTTGCATTGTTTATTTTGACAAATAACAGCAATGATTCATCTCACGTGAGTTTACTGCATTCAATTTTTCATTTCTTGAACTGACCAAAATCTCAAACATGGTTATTTATCATTGTGCCAATTCTGTAAATTGATTTTTGATTATAATTCATGCCACATTTCATGGCACATAAGTATGTAGTAGTAAAGACATGTATTATCAAACATTAGGCATTTTATTAATTGGTTGGATTCTTTCTCGTGATCCCCCACATTTCCTTTTAGACTAAAACAGAAAAAATTTTCATATATAAAAATTTTATAATTTTAGTGTGCGCTATATGAATTGTGCGCACAGATTATCAATTCGTTCTGATTATGCCCCAAAATTTTTTTATCATATTCGGGTTGCATTTATAAGATTTTTAAGTTTGATGACTTTTGATTCCATAATAAGATGTATGCATTGCTATGTAAACTTTATCTTCCAAAACTTTATAGCAATAATGTACTGTACATTGTGAAATCAGACGTCAAAGTTATGTCTAGACTATGACATTCAAAGTCTTCTGCATAATAATATTGAACTCAATTAACTATTGTGTGTTATGTGTTCTACATATCTTTTATATTATTAACTTAGGTATAGATAACACTAATAATATACATTGGTGAATCGCATGCTGTGTGTTCAAAGAATAATAAATTTGGCAACAGAACTTTTACAGTAATAACAATAAAAATCACTGAAAAGGAATCATGACAAATTTAATGCAAACCAACTCAAGCTTAACTATATATTATATTCTAGAATAATAAGTTCTGCAACAGAATTTTGTTTAAAAACTCATAATAAAAAAATGATGATTCCAATGTAGACTCATCTTAATCAGAATAGCAGTAAGTTCTATAACAGAATTCTTTTAGTAATTTATGTGCAAATTAATTTACCTTAACCAATATTGTAGTCACCAAAATAGCGAGTAAGTTCTGTAACAGAATTTTTAATTCATAATAAAATTATAACAATTCCAATGCAAACTAACTTACCTTAACACCAAAATAGTGAGTAGCTTCTGTAATAAAATTATTTAAAGTAGAGTGTATGATAATTCCAATACAAATTAACTATATATTGTGATCTCTGGAATGGCAAGTTCTGTAAAAGAATTATTTACAATAACTCAATAGAAATCATGGTAATTTAACTAAAATTAAGGTCACTGGAATAATGAGTAAATTCTGTAATGGAATTTTGTCTACAATAACCAACAATAAATAAAAGTCGTGATAATGCTAATATAAACTCATTTAATCAGAATAGCAAGCAAGCTTTGTAGCATAATTTTTTCAGTGACTTATGAATAAATCATGTTAATCTCAATGCAAACTAACACACCCTAAGTACTTTTTAAAGTTACAAGAATAGTAAGTAAGGTTTGCCCAATACAACTCATATATTATGATTATTAGAATAATNACTGAAAAGGAATCATGACAAATTTAATGCAAACCAACTCAAGCTTAACTATATATTATATTCTAGAATAATAAGTTCTGCAACAGAATTTTGTTTAAAAACTCATAATAAAAAAATGATGATTCCAATGTAGACTCATCTTAATCAGAATAGCAGTAAGTTCTATAACAGAATTCTTTTAGTAATTTATGTGCAAATTAATTTACCTTAACCAATATTGTAGTCACCAAAATAGCGAGTAAGTTCTGTAACAGAATTTTTAATTCATAATAAAATTATAACAATTCCAATGCAAACTAACTTACCTTAACACCAAAATAGTGAGTAGCTTCTGTAATAAAATTATTTAAAGTAGAGTGTATGATAATTCCAATACAAATTAACTATATATTGTGATCTCTGGAATGGCAAGTTCTGTAAAAGAATTATTTACAATAACTCAATAGAAATCATGGTAATTTAACTAAAATTAAGGTCACTGGAATAATGAGTAAATTCTGTAATGGAATTTTGTCTACAATAACCAACAATAAATAAAAGTCGTGATAATGCTAATATAAACTCATTTAATCAGAATAGCAAGCAAGCTTTGTAGCATAATTTTTTCAGTGACTTATGAATAAATCATGTTAATCTCAATGCAAACTAACACACCCTAAGTACTTTTTAAAGTTACAAGAATAGTAAGTAAGGTTTGCCCAATACAACTCATATATTATGATTATTAGAATAATTATTCTTTTGGTTAAAATTTTTTAAAATTTATATATTTTTGGCTTATAAGCAAGTTAAATATTTTGTTCTATAATTTTAAATATAAATTTTAAAAAATATAATCTTTATTTCCAAATTTTATCAAAAAAATTTTATTTAAATATATTATTAATTTTTAAAAAAATCGATAAAGATATTTTTATAATAAAATTTAGGGCAAATTTGCCTTGAATTTCAAATGGTTTAAGAGATAACTAAGAAATCAGAAATAAGTATTCAGAAAATTTAGAAATATTCAGAAATTTAAAAGGGCTTTATAACTTATAGATTTCTTATTACAAAAATTATTAATTGGGATATCATGTAAACAATCAAATGGAATAGTAACTTTTGATAATAAAATCAATACAAACTAGAATGCAAGTGCTGTAACAGTAATGATAAAAATTAAAATTTTAATGCAAGCTTACTGTCCTTAATCACATAAATTAAGATGATTTTAGGTGCAAACTACCTCAACCTTAACCAATTTTGTAATGCCAAAATAACAAGTTTTATAATACATTTTCTTATCTTAGAATTACAATAATTCTAATATAATAATTTTAGTACAAGCAAACTTAACTATATACTATAGTCACCAAAATTGCTAGTAAGCTTTGTAACAAAATTTTTATAGTAACTCATGTAGAAATTACAATAACTCTAATGCAAACTAATTTAAACTTAACTACATAGAAAAAAAAACAATTCTATTACAAATTAATCTTAATTATTTGTGGTTACCAGAATAGCAAGTAGGTTCTGTAACGGAATTTTTTATATATCATATCATAGTAGAAATCATGAAAATTCTAATGCAAACTCATATGACCTTAACCATATATTGCAGTTATTTGAATAGCAAATAAGTTCTATAAAAGAATATTTGCTATAGCTTATTATAAAATTTATAACAATGTCAATACAAACTAACTTCAACTATTTATATTGTATTATCACTCTGTTTAGTGAATAAACCAATAAAATATTCAAAATCATTCTGTCAAAATCATTCTTTGTAGCATGTAGATATAATACCTGAGAAATCCTTTGATCTCTTCTTAAAAATTTTATTAGAAGCTCTCTAATTTATATCAAACCTTCATCATTACTAAGCCAGTTAAACATATAACTATTTTGAAATCATAAATATAATCACTAAAAGGGTGCTAGCAGTGCCTCCACTTACACATATAATATATAAAAAAATAATTGATTATTTGATATTATATTTGCAACTTAATCATTTCTTACTAATCAATACAATTATATAAAAAGCCCTCTTAGCATTACATTTTTAACCTTGTTACTATATAAAAATCTAATATACTAAAATTTTTAAATTTTTTTTTAAAATATTTGAAAAAAGGTATCTTGACAACCACCAAGCTATATTGGATAAAAATTTTTTATTTGATTTCTAAGATTTATAAGCTTCAAATAAAAAATGTTCATCAAATTTGATTTAATAGATGTCAAGAAAGCTTTGCTCAAATTTTAAAAAAACTCCAAGTGTCTATCAAAATAGAAGCCGAACCAAAATTTTTTAAACTTTGAGCAAAGATATCTTGACAACTACTAAGTCAAATTTGATGGATTTTTTTTGTTAAATTCAACAAATCTGTTGAATTCAAAAAAATATATGTTTATTGAATTTGGCTTGGTAGTTGTTAGATATCTTTACTCAAATTTTTTAAAAAATATAAAATGGGCCAGAATTGTCTTAAACTTTGAGCAAAGATATCTTGCCAACCACTAAGTCAAATTTGGAACTCTTTTTTAATTTGAATTCTACAAATCTGTAAATTCAAAAAATATTTTTTTTATTAAATTTGGCTTGGTTATTGTTGAAATATCTTCTCTCAAAAATTTTAAATTTTTATCAAAATAGAAACTGCTCCAAAATTTTCTCAACTTAGAGCAAAAATATCTTAACAGTGCCAAGTCAAATTTAATAAAATTTGTTTTTGTTTGAATTCTACATATCTGTAAAATTCAAATATATATATATATATATATATGTTATATCAGATTTAGCTTGGTAGTTGTCAAGATATCTTTACTCAACTTTTTTATAAAAAATTAAAATTTTATTTACTGAAGGTGTGAATAATATCTGTCTTTTTTGTTGTAGCAATAGCACATTATATTTATGCATTATATCAAAATCAAAAAAGTAGAATATTATAGGATATATCTAGGTGTATGTACAGTATGCTTGTGTTATCTAAAAAAATGATATAATATTTTAAAAAAATTTAACTCTATTTGAAGTAAATTGTTTTTAAATAAAACAAATTAAATTTCAGAAATGTTATATCGCACCATGGTGTTCAGTACCAGTAATATAAAATTCGTGTAATATGCAAATCAAAATAAAAACAAAAACTAAATTTTAATTAATATTATGGTTAGGGTTAAGGCCTGGGATGGGGCAGGGGCATTGATTATACCAAAATTTTATGAAAATTTTTTTTTGTTAGAGTCTTAAAGATAATTTCATAAACAAGTTTTTGTGTTCTAGTTAATTATAAGGAAAATTATAGATAGCAACCCATTGCCATGGCGACTCTATATGATCAACCAATCACATTGAAGATTGGCGATCAAATAAGAATTTTCGTCGCGTCACAATTAAAAAATTTGATCGATCTTTTTTTCGCATTTAGATTAGGTTTGTTTGATCTGCTGCTGCTTTTGTTCGCGTTTTTTAATTTTTTTTTGCTTCCTAGAAAATCACGTAGTAAAGATTAGAACTGGGATCTTAAGATATGTGTTTTTTTTTCGTTGTTTTCATTTCTTTTCCTTTTTTTGAACTTATACTTTCTTTCTTTTGTAAATTTGTTTCACTGGAATTAGTGGAGCCACCATTGTGGACTTTTTTTTTATATTTCTTTATCTTCTGGTGCCTTATTGGTACGTATTTTTTTGATCTTTTGGCATTTTTTTATAGACTTTTACTAATTTTCAGAATTGGTGAACTTTTGACGATTTGTTGGTAAACTTCTTGGAACTTTCTTGTGGTTTTCAGTGCTTTTTTGGTAGATTCTCTTGGGATTTTGGCATTTGTTTGGCGAATTCTTTCGCCGTTTTTTGGTAAGCTCTTGTGGACTTTCGATGGACTTTTGGCGTTTCGGCGTTTTTGTTAAATTCTCTTGAGGTTTTTCGTAAATTCTTGTGGATTTTCTACGTTTTTTGGTGAATTCTCTTGGGACTTTTGGTTTGTTTGGTAAGACTTTCGGCATTTTTTGGTAAGCTCTTGTGGACTTTCAATGGACTTTTGGCATTTTAGCATTTTTGTTGAATTTTCTTAAGGACCTTCGGCATTTTTTGGTGAATTCTTATAAATTTTTGGCATTTTTTGGTGAATTCTTTTGGGACTTTCGGTTTGTTTGGTAAGACTTTCAGCATTTTTTGGTAAGCTCTTGTGGACTTTCGATGAACTTTCGGCATTTCAGCGTTTTTGTTGAATTCTCTTGAGGACCTTCAGCGTTTTTTGGTGAATTCTTGTGGATTTTAGCGTTTTTTGGTGAATTCTCTTGGGACTTTCAGTTTGTTTGGTAAGACTTTCGGCATTTTTTGTTGAGCTCTTGTGGACTTTTGATGAACTTTTAGAGTTTCGGCGTTTTTGTTGAATTCTCTTGAGGACCTTTGGCGTTTTCTGGTAAATTCTTGTGGATTTTCAACGTTTTTTGGTGAATTCTCTTGGGACTTTTAGTTTGTTTTGTAAGACTTTAGACGTTTTTTGGTGAGCTCTTGTGGACTTTTGATAGACTTTCAGCATTTTTGTTGAGACCTTCGGCGTTTTCTAGTGAATTCTTGTGGATTTTCGGCGTCTTTTGGTGAATTCTCTTGGGACTTTAGGTTTGTTTGGTAAATTTTCTTGAGGACTTTTGGTGTTTTCTGGTGAATTTTTCTTGTAGACTTTCAGCATTTTCTAGTTAGTGTTTTTTGCTGAATTTTCTTGGGGCTTTCAGTGAACTCTTCTTGTGACTTTTAGCATTTTTTGGTGAACTCTTCTTGTGGACTTTCGGCGTTTTTTGGTGAATAATTCTCTTGGGACTTTCGGTGTCTTTTGGTGAACTCTTGTGGACTTTCAGCATTTTTTGGTGAATTCTCTTGGGACTTTTGGTGTTTGAGAACTTTTCTTTTGGGCTTTCGGCATTTTTTGGTGAATATAGTAGATGGGCCATTTCTTACACTGTCATTTGCCTTAGTGGATAGGTGGGTGGAGATGGCTTCATTACTTCATTATGTAACGACGCTCGTTACACAACAATGTAAATTTTTTTTTGTATTATTATTTTGCTATGTTTTTTTTAAATAAAAATGGGTGGCTTCATTATGCAACATTTTTTATTGTTTATTATTTTTTCATTTCGCGAATGTTCGCGAAGTTTTTTTCTTTTTTTTCTTCGTTAAGCAACGATGTAATTTTTTTTTTGTATTATTATTTCGCTATGTTTTTTTAAATAAAAATGGGCAGCTTTGTTATGCAACAAGTTCATAAAATTTTTTTTATTTTTTGTTTCGCGAACATTTGCGAAGTTTTTTCTTTCTTTTCTTGGTTACAGAATGATGCTCGTTATACAACAATATAAATTTTTTTTGTTTTTTTTGTTTTTTTTTGAGTTTTGCTAAATCTCACCGGCAGTGATCATCACTGCTCATATGTTCAACCAATTAGATCGTAGGATCTTGTGTAACCAAAACAAAAACAAAAAATTAACAAAACTAAGAAAAAATCTAAAAATCTTAGACAACAAAATATTTTACTATGATAACTTATCTTCGGGCACTAAGTAAAAGTTTTTAGCGCAAAATTTTACATATAATATGGCTTTCTAACCCTAATACTAACCCTAACCCTAATCCTAACCCTAACCCTAATCCCTAATCTTAGTTTTTTAAAAGTTTATTATTGAGCGGTGACGATAACCGCCGGTGAGATTTAGTAAATTTTGTTTTTTTAATAAAAAATGGGTGGCCTCATTACGCAATGAGTCCATAAAAAATTTTTTGTTTCGCAAATGTTTGTGAAGTTTTTTTTTTTTTTTTTTTTTTTTTTTAAATAATATACTTTTTAAAACTTAAAACAAAAAAATTTTTTTAGTAAAAAATAGCTAACCACGTGATCGCTTTTGATTGGCCAATCACAGGGTCGCCATAAAATAACGCCCTAATTATAAAAATAAAATATAATAATAATAATAATTAAAAAAATATAAAATTTTATATTAAATTGTGGAACTTTGTGAAAATATTTGAAAATATATAACATAAATATTATGAATATTTATAAATATTTTAAATATTTGAAAATATATAAAACGTTTAAAAATAAGTATACAGCATAATAGTATTAATTAGAATTATTATTCGTGTTTTTTAATCTGATTCCTATCGATTATTACCGATTATTATCGATTACTATCTTAATCGATAGTTCTCGTCAGGGAATTTTAATTGATTACTATCCAATAACCAATAAAAATCGATAGTAATCCTTGTGCAAATTTTGGTAAAGATATAATTTTTATTTTGTATTTCACTTTTCATTTTTGCTTCTATTTGAATAATTTGCTTGTTAAAATTTTTCACAAGAGTTTTAGAACTAAGTATTTTAAAGCCTGGTCTGAGATCTTGAAGTTATATATAAAAATTTCATTTTTGGCAATATTAAATGAGATATCCATATAACAAATACAAAATATATGGTATTTTCTAAATGTTTTTGCCTTTAGAGATAATTTTTGATTCTCAATATATTTAAGGATATCTTTCTTACTTTTAAATCTACTTTTTATTTTTTTTGATTTTTAGCCTTCATTATCTTTAGATAATTGTTTAAAGTAAAAAAGTTGTACTTCTAATAGGGCGTTAGAACAGTTATATACAATATGCAATTTAAAGATAAAAATATCACTGCATGTCCACTCTTGCAGACTGTATTTCAACTGGCTAAGTAATATCTATTCTTTTTCAGAGTATTTTTATACCCCCCAAATTTATTATTTGTACCCCTGCAGATTTAACTTTTTTTAAACTTTGAGCAAAGATATTTTAATAACGACCAGGCCAAATCCAACAAACTTTTTTCTTTTAAATTTTATAGGTTTGTAAAATTCAAACAAAAAAAAGTTCATCGAATTTGGCTTAGTAGTTGCAGAGATACAGTCGGACCTCTCTAATGCATATCGTTTGGACCAGCTCTGAGGTATGCATTTAAGGAGGTATGAGGTATGCATTTAGAGAACATTTATTTTTATAAGTCAAAATGGCAAAATGTGGTATGCTTCCATCTAAAAGTTTTTTTCTTACTAAGCTAACAATACATGTCCACTAATTGAAAATTGTAAAGTTTGTTGAGGCATATCTAATGGTGGTTAGATCATCCAAATCAGCCCAGTGGATGGTGAGTTATCGTCATAAAACAATTGGCCAGCTATATAAAAATCTGTGATGGAAATTTCATATGAAAATCACTATAGGCGTGCTTCCATCTAAAACTTTTTTTTACTAAGTTAACGATATATACCCATTAATTAAAAGTTGTAGAGCTCATCGAGACACATCTAATAGTATTTAGATCATACAAATCAGCACAGTAGATGGAAGATATCGTTGAAAAATGATTGGCTGACTATATAAAATCTCTATGTAAACAAACATTGTTTACATATAGATTTTATATAGTCGCCAATCGTTTTTTAACAATATCTCACCATCCACTGGGCCCATTTGGATGATCTAACTACTGTTAGATATGTCTTGACAAGCTCTAAAACTTTCAATTAATGGCTATGTATCGTTAACTTAGTAAGAAAAAACTTTTAGATGGAAGAACGCTACATTTCGCCTATAGTGATTTTCATATGTAATTTCCGTCACGGATTTTTATATAGTCAGCCAATTGTTTTTTGACAATAACTCACCATCCACTGTGCCAATTTGAATGATCTAACCACCATTAGATGCGTTTCAACGAGCTCTACAACTTTCAATTAGTGGACATGTATTATTAACTTAGTAAGAAAAAATTTTTAGATGGAAGTACGCCACATTTCGCTATTCTCCAGATGATAAGTGGATTATCAATTAAGCAAGTCATATGATATACAAAATCATAACATATAGTCCTGATTTGATTGGCCCGTGGTCACGTGATATGTATTTATAGAGAGATTATATAGATGGGCCAAGAAAATAGTATGCATATGCAAAATAAAGAATATGCACTTATTTATTAAGTCCGTCAATGGGCCAGACAATTAATATGCATTTAAAGAGGTTATGCATTTAGAGAAAATGCATTTAGAGAGGTCTGACTGTATCTTTGCTCAAAGTTTGAAAAAAATCAAAACATCTATTAAAACAAACTATACAAGATTTTCTTTCAACTTTGAGCAAAGATATCTTAGTAACTACTAGGCCAAATTCAATGAAGTTCTTTTTGTTTGAATTGTATGAATTTATAGAATTCAAAAAAAAAAGATATTAAATTTGACTTAATAGTTACTGGATTTTCTTTGCTCAAAGTTTTAAAAAAATTTAAAACATATATCAAAACAAAAGCTGCGCCAAAATTTTTTTTAAAATTTGAATAAAAATATTTTAGCAACTATCAAACCAAATTCAATGAAATTTTTTTATTTAAATTCTATAAATCAATAGAATTCAAATAAAAAAAAGTTTATGAATTTGGTTTGATGGTTGCTAAGGGGAGCGCCATTTATCACCTGATTTTTTAGGTGGGTGGGGGGTCAGAAAATTATCAGGTCCTAATAGTAGATAACTTTTGATTGGCTAAAATTTTTTAAAATTTTTTAATTGAGAATGGCGAAATGTGGCGTGCTCCCATATAAACGTTTTTTTCATACTAAGTTAACGATACATGCCCATTAATTGAAAGTTGTAGAGCTCGTCAAGACGCATCTAACGGAGGTTAGATCATCCAAATCGGTCCAGTGGATGGCGAGTTATCGTCGAAATACGATTGGCCGACTATATAAAAATCCGTGACGGAAATTACATATTAAAATTACTATAGGCGAAATGTGGCGTGCTTCCATCTAAAGTTTTTTCTTACTAAGTTAACGATACGTGCCCACTAATTGAAAGTTGTAGAGCTCGTAGAGACGCATCTAACGGTGGTTAGATCATCCAAATCGGCCCAATGGATGGCGAGATATCGTCGAAAAACGATTGACCGACTATATAAAATCTCTATATCAACAAACATTGTTTTACATAGAGATTTTATATAGTCGGCCAATCGTTTTTCGACGATATCTC
>QKWP01002003.1:7123-53342 GCA_003550325.1 Gigaspora rosea | reverse complement strand
TTAAAGTTCTTATAAACTTTAACATTGAATAACTTGTGAACCAGTGATCCGTTTTAGATGATTTTACTACCAAAATGCTCGTCTCAGTGAGACGATTCTAATGAATCTAAAATTGTTTAATTCTGATCACGGGATCCCAAGATCGTTATAGATTTGTGTTATATTAATATAAAATATATTAAATTAATTAAAAATAACACAAATCTATAACGATCTTGGGTTCCGTAATCAAAATTTAACGATTTTAGGTTCATTAGAATCGTCTCACTGAGACGAGCATTTTGGTAGTAAAACTATCTAAAACGGATCACTGGTTCACAAGTGATTCAATATTAAAGTTTATAAGAACTTTAAAAATAATTTTTAATATCTGATATATACAAAACTAATATAATTAAAGCAATACAAATTTATAACAATCTTGGGATCCAGTGATTGGATTTTGACGATTTTAGGCTCGTTGGAATCGTCTCATTGAAACGAACATTTTGGTAGTAAAATCATCCAAAACGGATCATTGGTTCAAATTTTATTTAATATTAAATTTTAAAATTTTTTTAAAATTTTAAAAAATTTTAGCCAATCAAATTGCAGTATTTTTTATCAGGTGGGGGTAGGGGTAGTTACTTAGTAGACCCTAATGACCTGATAAATGGCGCTCCCCTAAGATATTTTCACTCAAAATTTAGAAAAAATTTTGGCGCAGCTTTTGTTTTAATATACAGTTTAAATTTTTTTAAAACTTTGAGCAAAGATAACCCAGTAAGGGGAGTAACAAAAATTAGGTGATTTTTTAGGGGGAGGGGGGTAAAAAAAGTTGAAATTATATATAAGAACCTGACTATTTATATATTAAGAAAGAGGGAGGGGGTAGGCCTCTGATAAAAAATAATCAGGTGATTAATGATACTGCCCTAACTATTAAGTCAAATTTAATGTTTTTTTATTTGAATTCTATAGATTTATACAATTAAAACAAAAAAAAGTTTATTGAATTTGGTTGGATAGTTGCTAAGATATTTTCACCCAAAGTTTAGAAAAAATTTGGCGCAGCTTTTGTTTTAATATATGTTTTGAATTTTTTTAAAACTTTGAGCAAAGATAACCCAGTAACTATTAAGTCAAATTTAATAATTTTTTTTATTTGAATTCTATAAATTCATGCAATTCAAATAAAAAAAAGTTCATTGAATTTGGCCTAGTAGTTACTAAGATAACTTCGCTTAAAGTTAAAAGAAAATCTTGTATAGTTTGTTTTGATAAACTTTGAGCAAAGATATCTCTGCAACTACTAAGCCAAATTCAATGAACTTTTTTTTGTTTGAATTCTACAAACCTATAGAATTTAAAAGAAAAAGGTTTGTTGGATTTGGTCTAGTTGTTATTAAGATATCTTTGCTTAAAGTTTAAAAAAAAGTTAAATTTGCAGGGGCTACAAATAATAAATTTGGGGGTATAAAAATAGTTCCCTTCTTTTTTTCTACCTGATTAAACTGTTTTAAATGGGATTAAAAGGTTAAACAGTTATTTTTTGTTGACTATTACTACTATCTCTTTTAGGATTTATTATTAATATTATTAGATGAAGACATTTTTGAAACAAAAAAATTATCTGTATGATCTAAACTTAAAATATGCATGTGTACAGTCAGACCTCCATATAGTCACACCCCATATAGTCACACCTCTATTTAAGCACCTGATTTTGTGTAACAGACTCAAACATAGTAAAAAAACCTCATTATAGTCACAAATCGCTTATAATCACTATCACCATGAAAATTTGATTTTTTAACAATTTTATTAATAAAAAACTCTCATTATAGTCACCAATTTTTAACTAAATATGGATTATATAATCTGATTGGCCAATTTTCATATTCACGTATATTTAAAATTATCTATTAATTGATAATCCGCCTGTAAACTGGAGAGTGATCCTATAGGCGAAATGTAGAATGCTTCTATCTAAAATTTTTTCCTTTCTAAGTTAATGATACATGTCCACTAATTGAAAGTTGTAGAGCTCATTGAGACGCATCTAACGGTGGTTAGATCATCCGAATCGTCCCAGTGAATGGCGAGTTATCGTTGAAAAACGATTGGCTGACTATATAAAAATCTGTGATGGAGATTACATATGAAAATCACTATAGGCGAAATGTGGAGTACTTCTTCTAAAACTTTTTTACTAAGTTAACGATACATTCCCAATAATTGAAAGTTGTAGAGCTCGTCGAGATGCATCTAACGGTGGTTAGATCATTCAAATTGACCCAGTGGATGGTGAGATATCATCGAAAAACTATTGGCCGACTATATAAAATCTCTTATGTAAACAAATATTGTTTACATAGAGATTTTTATATAGTTGGCCAATCATTTTTTGACAATATCTCACCATTCACTTTGTTGATTTGTATTATCTAACTACCTTTAGATGCTTCTCGATGAGCTCTACAACTTTCAATTAGTGGGCATGTATCGTTAACTTAGTAAGAAAAAGTTTTAGATAGAAGCACGCCAAATTTCGCCTAATGAGGTATTTTATTTATAGTCACACCTCTTTACAATCACCAAAATAGGGTGCGACGAACTTGGTGATTATAGAGAGAGACGACTGTAATTATTATTTTATATTAAAATTAAGAGAATAGATCTGGATTACTAATTAGTAAATTTAGGTAAGTATTATATCATAATTGTCTAGAGCATTGCATATTTTGATAATTGAAATTATGTTTTGATGCATTTATAATGGAAATATTAAAACTGAAGTTTTGGCATTTTCTATTTGTAATACTTCTAAAAAATATAATTGTACATAAATATGTATATGACCATATTTTTTTTAGACCTTATTATTATTGAATACTTACAAAATCATCAATATAAGCTCTAGACTTATACCCTAGTTAGTATATAATATTTTACCAACTCTAGTTCTTTGTAATAATATGTTAACTATTACTATTAGTAAATGAGAAATATCTTATTATTTATTTTTTCATTTTAAATTTCTTAGCAATAACAATTTTTATTGTTCTTATTCATACTGTTTCTATATCTTGTTCAAATGCTTATAACTGCTTAGTTTTTGTCTCTATAATAGTATTTAATATACAGATAGGACCCGAAATATATATAGATAGGTCAGGTTAATTATAGAGTTACTAAAAAAAGAAAGATCTGCAGAAAAAACTTTAAAAATAAGCAAAAATTACTATAAATAGAAAAAATCTGCATAAAAAATCTCAAAAATAAGCAAACTCATACCTGTCCTATCTATGTATATTTCAGGATTCTATACAGATGCCTTTAATTATTATTTTGATTCAAGTTCTTTCTCAACAATATCTGATAGTAAATGCAATGTATTTAATGTATCAGGTCTTTATAATATTCGAATACCTTTCATTTGCTTTTTTTAATTTTAATTCCTTTTATACTAATAATATACATTTCAACAGCATTTTTAATCTCAGCATATTTAAATGTTTTAATTTATATTTATTGACTTATTCTATTAAATAACAAATTTCAAAATTAAATGGTTTATAAATGTCACATACATGTTTTCTACTTCAATCTTTATTATATTACTTATACTTTTAGTATTTCACATCTTGGTAAATTAAAGAATGTTCTACTACTGTATTTTATATTTGTGTTTCTTCTAATTTCAATTGCATCTTAATATTAATTATTCCATATATATTATCCACTTATTTTTTTATTTAAGGGTAGAGTACAACATCGATCATTTTTATATATGATCATTATACAAAAAAATTTTTATATAGGGACAAAAATTAGTGTTCCACACGAATCGGATCAGACGGATATTTTTTAAAATCCGGATCTGATCTGAAATCCGGATCGGATCCATGTTCAGATCCAAATTTGAAGCCAAAGATCCGGATCCGGATCCAGATCCGATATAGTTACACAACTAACACGATATAATTGGTTAATATTATGACACATTTAAGATCTATTAATCGGGTAAACACGTGCAGTCAATCACAGGAGGTATAAAGAACATTTATTGCACGGGTCTTATATGACAACCCATGCTTTTTTCATTAACTTATTGGAATGGATTGTTACGTCAGACACCGTGCAATAAAATAGTTATTATATGGGTGTTGAATAACCCGTTACACACACGGGTTCATATTTAAATCCCATACCTTCGCTACAGAATATGAACCCGTGTATATTGGGTTATTTACTACAACTCATACAATAACTATAAATTATCGTTATTAATTTATATGATTATTTATTACGATTTATATTATAGCTGATTTGAAAATTAGTGTGACACTTGAAGAATTTTCTTGTTTTTGAAACCCTTCGGTTTCATCTTATGAATCTTCTAGCTCTTCAGAAACCATGTCACAGTCTTCGGAACTTTGATCCGATAATGGCGATGCGATTCTAAAAAGTTAGATATTCATAAGATGAAATCAGAAGGCTTCAAAAACAAGAAAATTTTTCAGGTGTCCCACTAATTTTCAAATCAGCTGTAACCAATCAGAGTCTACAAAGTACAACCAATTAGCTTGAACAGATCCAAACAGATCCAAACGGATCTTTGGATCGGATCCTCTAGATCCGGCGGATTCCATAAATCATAGATCCGATTTGATCTGAATTACCGGATCCGGATCGGATCCGGATCTCGGATCAGATCTTGCAGAACACTAGCAAAAATATGGCATTGATAAAGATTTTTGAGAACGTATCCAATTTTGGCCAAAATTTTGTGGCATATAGGCCAAACCCTTCTATTTATGGTAGAGAAACTTTAAAACCACAAATTATATTAAAAAATCTACTTGTATATATTATCAATTTTGTTAGGACGATTGAGATTTTGTTAGATAATACAATATAAATAATATACAATAAATATGATTATCACCTGATTTCAATTGAATGTTATTGTAAAAAAATTTAGTAATGTGATCACTATTAAAATATAGATCATTGTACTCTACCCTTAATTTAGATTTTATATAATAATAAGGGAGCTGCCGTAAATCAGGTGATTTCCATCTCTTAAGGGATACTCTAGGGTGTTCAGGATTATGCGAAAGCATAATATGCGCATAATCTACCAAATTTTCGCATCCCGGATGCTTCATATAATCAGGCAAAAAAAGTATCATATCATGTGTCTTGAATATAATTGGTTGTTGTGGATTTTGAGGTGTGTTATTTGGATGAGGAATAATTTCTGAAAAGTTCCGATGTAGAAAATGTATGAACCTAAATTACGAGAATGGTGAAGGTAAATTTTTTGGTAAACATCCGAAAATTTCCAAAGGATACAAAGTAAATTATGTATAAAATAAATCGAATCTTTTATTAAAATTTGCATCCTCTATTTAAATATTTCACATAATTTTAGAATTATTTCACATCCATCGCATAATTGACCCCTATCGCATCGCATAATTGACCCTATCGCATCGCATAATTCTGGACACCCTAGGATACCCCCACCCACCCACACCTGACACTTTATTAGCCAATCAAATTGCGCAAAAAATTTATATATTAATTGATAATCTGCTTGTCAACTGGAGAAATGAGGCGTCTTCCATCTAAATTTTTTTCTTACTAAGTTGACGATACATGTTCACTAATTAAAAGTTGTAGAGCTCGTCGAAACGCATCTAACGGTGGTTAGATCATCCAAATCGGCCCAGTGGATAGTGAGATATCGTCAAAAAACGATTGGCCGACTATATAAAAATTCATGACAGAAATCTCATATGAAAATCACTATAGGCGAAATGTGCGCGTGCTCCATCTAAAGGTTTTTTTCTTACTAAGTTAACGATACATGCCTACTAATAGAAAGTTGTAGAGCTCATCGGGGCGCACATAACGGTGGTTAGATCATCCAAATCGGCCCAGTGGATGGCGAGATATCGTCGAAAACCGATTGGTTACTATATAAAATGTTTACATAGAGATTTTATATAGTCGGCCAATTGGTTTTCAACGATATCTCGCCATCCACTAGGTCGATTTGGATGATCATACCACCGTTATATGCGACTCGACGAGCTCTACAACTTTCTATTAGTAGACATGTATCGTTAACTTAGTAAAAAAAGTTTTAGATGGAGCACGCGCACATTTCGCCTATAGTGATTTTCATGAGATTTCCGGCACAGATTTTTATCTAGTCAGCCAATTGTTTTTCGATGATATCTTGCTATCCACTGGGCTGATTTGGATGATCTAACCACTGTTAGATGCGTCTCGACGAGCTCTACAACTTTCAATTAGTGGACATGTATCGTTACTTAGTAAGAAAAAATTTTAAATGGAAGAAACCTCATTTCGCCTATTCTCCAGTTGATAGGCGGATTATCAATTAATTAATAAAAAAATTAATACTATATAAGTTTTGATCTACTAGACTATTTTAAATGATTTAACTACCAAGATGATCCTCTCAAAGAGAGGATTCTAACAAGTCCAAAATTACCAAAATCCTATCAAAGGTTCCTAAAATTGATCTAGATTTATATAATATTATATAGTATTTATTAAAATATTATATAATATTTATAATAATACAAATCAATATTGATCTTATGATTTAGTATTTGGATTTTAATGATTTTAGGCTTGCTAGAATCCTCTTTTTGAAAGGATCATTTTGGTAGTTAAATTATCCAATTGGTCCAGTAGATCAAAAGTTATTTAATATTAAATTTATATATAAATTTATAATTTTAATTAAAAAATTATTTATAATTTTGCCCGGATTTTGGTAATTCCAGCCAGAATTTCACCTGATACTTTGGCTACCCCATTCACCCACCCAAAAATCAGATGATAAAAGTCAGCTCCCTAACCAATATTAATAAATGTTTAATTTGATCATTTTTTTCTGCCCTAATTTTTTTTTGACTATTTTTTGTAATAAAAACTATTGAATTGCTTTATGACAATATCAGTTAAGAAGGTTTAGGCCGCAGATAAGTATTTAGATTTACTTAGATATATGTCTGAGTTTTTATTCTTAGTATTAGATTTAAAAAAATGAAATTTCTTTCAGTATTGTAAAAAGTTTCTATTAAATTTAATAAAGATAAAAGCAAGGTCTCACCTTAAAATTTAAAAAAAAACAATATTAGTTAAGACCAGAGTTTAAAATTCAAATTTAAAACTATGTTCTTAAATGAACTAAATTTAGAGCATTAATGTTCTCAAAAAATTTTTAATGTTCTTATTATATAGAATTTTATTTTTTAAATATGCATATATTTTTATTGTATAAACCTATCTTGGACTTTTAAGTAAAGTTATAGACAAAGGCTTTCTGATTTTAATAGTACTTAGAACATTTAAATTGGCTGAATTGATCTTATTTAACTTTTTGCAACTATAAATCTTTTCTTCAAATATATAAAAAAAAACTAAAACTAATAATATTTTGAGAACATTTTATCAGTACAAAATGTTCGCAAATAAGAGAACATTGTTTTAAATATTAATGTTTTTAAAAAATTTAGTGTTCTCATAAGTACATGAGAACATCAAATTTTAAACACTGGTTAAGACCTACTTTCAATATTTTTTTCTATTCAATATTAACTACGTCTTTGTTATTTATACAAACCACACTATGCAACTTTGATCAAATCTGCAATTACTACAATGCCAAGATTTGTATTTACTTTATATTCTAGTAATAAATAAGAAAGAATATGTATTTATATGTAACTTTTTTTACTATATTTTATATATTACAAATATAGTAAATATTAAACTGCATATATATACTTAATGATTTAACTAATATACTCTATAACTATAAAAGGTTAAAGCCAGGTACAGTCAGACCTTTCTAAGTGCACCCTCTCTAAGTGCACACCCTTCTTAAGTGCACACCTTAGCCCGGTCCCAAGCTTGGGACTTAATGATAAGTGCACACCCTTTAACCTCTGCATGTACATAGATTTTATGGTCCCGAACTTATATATGCACCTCCATAAATGCATGCATATGATATTTGACCAATTAAAATACTGGGTGACTATGTAATTAGAATATTATTTTATCATATCTGCAGATTTTTGGAATTTATTATTAAGGGTAGGGTATCTCATATGATCTGCAATATAGCAAAATAACGGACATGCTGCATATTGTAGATCATTCGTATAACTAATCTAAAAATAGTAATTTATTATTTATTAGCCAATCAAATTATTTTATGCCTACGAACGTATGAAGACTAAAAATCTTTGATTTTTTATTTTATACAATCTTACTCATATTATAATAAAAAATTTTATTTGCAATAAGTTTTAAATACTTGTTACAAACACTTGCACACAAAAAATCCAATCTTCCAAATAGTTTATATACTATATTTAATATGGTTCTAAATATTGTCTAATCTATAAATAGATCTCTTAATAAATACGAAAGGTTTCTAATAAACTTTCAAAAAATTCTTAATTACAAATAATTTTTATAATATCATTGGATGTAAACAAGTGACTGAAGTTATATCCTGTAAAAGTTAAAGAAAAAAACCCGTTTGTTAAAAAAGTTTACTTGACATGCGCATTTTTGAAGCCACATGCGCAAAGTTAATACTATATTGTTTCTAAACAAACCTCTTTTTAAACAGTTCGTTTAATGAAAAAACTGTTTACTAGCAAATACACAACCTTTAAACAACTGAAAAAAACTTCATTTTAACAATATTAGACCGTGGGTTAAAATTCTTTAACAGTCACAAGTTTGCATAATCTTTTATAGGGGCTGAATCCGTGATCTGCATAAAATCACATATGTGTAATATAATATGAGATACCCTAGCCTTAAAAATTCCAAAAATTTTAACAGCGAATAACTTTACTAGTCCGTTTTTGATGAAACAACTACCAAAATTTTCATATTGATGAGATAATTTTAATGAATCCAAAATCGTTAAAATCCAATCACTGGACCTAGAGATTATTAACAATTTGTGTTACTTTAGGTATTTAAGGATTGAAAAACCCAATCCTTAAATACCTAAAGTAAAACAAATCATTAATGAGCTCTGGTTCCAGTGATTGGATTTCGGCAATTTTTGGTTCATTAGAACCGTCTCATCAATGTGAACATTTTGGTAGTTGTTTCATCAAAAATGGACTGGTGGAACAAAAGTTATTCTGTTAAAATTTTTGGAATTTTTAATAGTAAATTCCAAAAATCTGCGACTATATTAAGATTTTTCGTTCATTATGTCATGTGATTAAATGACTCCCCAGATCTTAAAGTAATTCTGTTTTCTACTCGATCTCTTTTATTTCAACAACAAAACTATGGATAATACAAATCTCACCTAGTTTTAGCATTTCTGAACACAAGTATTATCAATCATGTGCATTAGTTCTTTCTTCTGATTGGCTATACATTTTTTTTATATATTTCTATAAATGCACACCCTCTATAAATGCACACTCATACCCGGTCCTAACAGCATGCACTTAGGGAGGTTTGACTGTATATTAGAGTTAGTTTTTTGATATGTTAATAGTTTTATTTATATATAAAATTCAAAAATAGAATTTTTGCAATTATCAATATATAAATGCACCTGGCTTTAATAGATCCTGCATGCATATAAATTCACTAACTTATTTAGTTCGTTAACTAAATTTATTGCTGCTAGTAGTTATTACTTATAGTAATAATTACAACTTATAATAAAATATTTTATATATAATAATATTTACTATATATTATAATAAATATTGTATATACTTCTTAAACATTCCTTAGGGCAGTGTCATTAATCATCTGATTATTTTTTATCAGAGGCCTACCCCCTCCCTCTTCCTCAATATATAAATAGTCAGGTTCTTATATATAATTTCAACTTTTTTTACCCCCCTCCCCTCCTAAAAAATTACCTGATTTTTGTTACTCTCCTTACTGGTCAATTTGGAATATACTACTTAATTTAATTGAATTATATAATCTTAATATTACTTTGTACAAAGTAAAAGCACATGAAGATAATGATTTTAACAACAAAGCTGACCAACTAGTACACAATCATCACATAGCACCTTATCTTATTTTTAATTCAAACAACATATATATTCCTCAGTATACACCAATCTCAGGCAACTACCCAATAGAGCTTCCATATCAGAACAATTTGCAAAGCACATATAATTGCATTATGGATATCACAAAACCACTTTCAACAATGAAAGTCAATTTCACAACTTATTAACTGAAATGCTTCATGGTTATATATTAATAATAACCAAAAAATTAATAATTTTTCATATAGCTTTTAATCTTCTACTCTAAAATCTTTTAGAGTCAAATTATTACTAGATGAGCTTCTCTCTCCAATATTTTTTATAAAAGATATCACATTATACACTAATATTTGTCATATATACCAACAGGCAAGTAGTGCTTTGCAATGGGCCATCAGGACCCCAGACATCTCTCATATAGGTCATAACTGGATTTTGGCCAATTTTGACCTAATTTGCTCTAAATGACAAAATCTATTTACTTTAATAACTTCTAATCCAGTTATCAGAATTGAATAAACTTTTTTTTGTTAGATGTGTCTCACTGAGAGCTTTATTTTAAAAAAAAGTTCATTCAAATTGGACTACTGGATGCCAAGATAATCGCCAAAGACTGTTTTTTGCTTCTTAAATTTTAGGTGTTTTTGCTCCAAAATTTCAAATATGACCTCTATACTAAATGTCCAGGGTCCTGGGCCATCTGTTCAGATATGAATTTATTACTAGACCTTATAAGCATTTTTTTAAACCAAATACTTAGTTTAACAAACTAGATATTTCTCCAACTCAGACTAAAAATCTTCATTCCCAAATCCTAAAACTTGATAGTTTCAAATCCATCATTTTTTATACAAGCCTTTATTTTATTTAACTCTATTAGGCCTTATTCCATTAGAACTAATAATCATAATACAAGAATTGCTCAATCTTTAAAACTTGTTAGCTCTTTTGCAATTAAATTTTTACTCTACCTTAACTAACAAATCTATACAAAAATTTGGAATTCATACTGTACTTCAAGATTACAATATTAACAAGCAATTTCACAAAATCAGCCTATATCTTCTGAATCTTCTGTAACTACTACTCAAACTAATAATAATAAGTCTATTATAAATACTTCTATCCAGAAAATAGAATATTGGTACGTCTAATAAATATCTCACACACCCTTTAAGTATATTAACTAATTTTCAAATCTAGGTGAGCCTTGGCCACTCTAGTTGGTTTAGGCCACAGATAAGTACTAGGTCTATTTTTATTTATCTAGCTATATATCTAAGTTCTTTTTCTTAGCATTAGATTTAAATTAGGAAGTTTTTTCCAATTGTAAAAAGTTTTCATTAAATTTAATAAAGATAAGAGCAAGATCTCACTATTAATATTAAAAAAAAATTATTATTATATATAATAATAATTATTATATAATATATAGTAATAATGGGTTTATATTATTTTATCAACAATCACTTTACTGACATAATAGTTTATTAACAAATATTCACTAACAAGTTCATTTTATTAACAATTTGTTTTACTGAAACTCATTTTACCAACAAGTTTTTTTTTAAAAAGCATACTAACTTTAATACTAATTCTACCCTTACTCTACTCTGACCCTAACAACAATGACCAGAATTACTTTGTCAGTAAAATAAGCTTTGGTAAAACAAACTGTCGATAACATCAGCAAATTTTATATATAGATATTAATTGATATATAACAGTTAATCAGTTTATATCGATTAGAAAATAACGATATATATCGATTAAAAATTAATATCTATCTATAATCAATATATATCATTTTTTATATTAAATCATTATATATCTATAAATCGATTATAATCATAATTATTTGAAATAATATAACGATTAACAGATCTTTAATGATTATATAGTGTTTGACCCGTCATAAAAATTTCAATCTGGATCACTGGGTAAAAAAAAAAAAAAAGAAAAACAGAGTTAAAATCTCTTAAGCCTATTTGATCCATAAGCTACTATAAATTATAAATATATATCTCACAAAATGTGTAAAACAACTTAAAAAAAAAGGCTGTTTTACACTATTTTTACCCTTTCTTCTTTTTATCTCTTTCTCCCTTTCTTTTTATTTTTTTTTTTTGTTCTTTCTCTTTTTTTCTCTTTTTTTTTTTTGGGATTTATAATTTATTGCACGGTGCAATATATTGCACCCCTATTATAACTATATGGATCATCAATTTTGTATAACAAACAATTAAAGAAATTTTTATCAAAGCAAAAAAATAAATTTTAATTAATATTAGGGTTAGGGTTAAGGCCTGGGATGGAGCAGGAGTATAGTTTATGCCAAAATTTCATGCAGAGTATTTTTTATTAGAACTCCAAAGGTGGTTTCATAGGAAAACTTTTTAATTAATAGAAGGGGTGCAATGTATTGCAGGTGTAATAAATTATAAAACCCTTTTTTTTTTAATATTTCGAATACTTTTAAAATATTTTAGAACTGGGAAATCAAGTTGGATTAGTAGATTTGTAACCTGAATCATAACAAGAACGCATTTGACTAATATTTTCAAAATGTTTCAATAATTTTTGATGATTGTACTACAAATCAGATTAGATTTTTGTTTATTATTTTTTTGTTTATAATTTAATCTTCTATCAAATTTATATTGTTTTTTATTTTCTTTTGATTTTTTTGGTTTGGTTTTATTTTTTTTTGTTTCATTTTGTTTTTTTTATTTTTTATATTTTTTTTTATTTTTAATTTTTTTATCTTATTTCTACACTTTACCACTAACACTTTGCAAAAAATCTAATGACTTTTCAGCACTTTGTGCAAGCCATCTCAGCCTTTCGATGCTTTGCAAAAACACAACTAATTTCTCTAGCAATTTCTAAATTTCAAGAATGCAAGTTTTCTCAAGTTTTTTAAGTTTTTGCAAGGTTTCGCTTTATTTATTTTTCGTTTTATGTTTTTTGTTTTTGTTTTTTGTTTTATTTTATTAATTTATTTTATTTTAGAACTTTGCAAAAACCTTTGATAATTTCTGAATTACAAGAACACGAACACTTACTTTAGAAAAATAGAGATTTGGAGCTTTATTTATGTTTTTATTTAGTTTGCTTGCATTTTTGTTTTTAGTTTGTTTTTTTTTATTTATTTTTTTAATTTTATTTTATTTTATTTATCACTTAGGGCAGTGTCATTAATCATCTGATTTTTTTTATTTGAGTACCCCTCCCTCTTTCTTAATATATATATAGTCAGGTTCTTATATATAATTTTAACTTTTTTTACCTCTCCCCCCTAAAAAATTACTTGATTTTTGTCACTTCCCTTACTTCTTTCGGAACCTTGCAAGAAAATGATAACTTTTTTGGCACTTTACAAGAACACCAATTCTAACTCTTTGGTACTTTGCAAGAAGTCACGAATATGAGTAAATATAATTGAATATAAGCAAATATAGGGCGCAGGCAATAGAAACAGCCCATTTTTACATATATTTTATTTTGAGATAATTGAGTTTAATCATTTGTTTTGATTTTCAGACTGATACGGGATTAATCAAATTTCATGATTTTGATTGGTTAAATGTAACATGTAACTATCGAGTAATATCGTGATATGTTGGCTCTATGCAGCCTCGTGTAATTTTTCTTTAACATTAGCTTAATATTTTATTATGCAAATCGACTTTCATTTTTAATTGAAAAATGTCAACCACATCAAAATTTATATAAATCTAAAAAAACACGATTTCAAAAAATTTGTAAAAATGGGCTGTTTCTATTGCCTGCGCCCTATATGAGCGAATATAAGCAAATATAATAGTTTATTTTTTTCAGTTTTGTTTTTTTCGTTAATTTTTCAAGTTTGTTTTTTTTTTACTTATTTTTTAATTTTATTTTATTTTATTTATTTCTTACTTCTTTCAAAACTTTGCAAAAAAATAATCTGACTTTTCGGGTACTTTACAAAAATACCAATTCTAACTTTTCTAGCACTTTGCAAGAAGTAGTAAATATGAGCGAATATGAATATAAGGAAGATAATAGTTTATTTTTTGGGTTTTATTTTTAATTTTTTTTGGTTTCTTTTTTTTTGTCGTTTTTTTATAATAATATATAATAAAATATATAATATTAAAGGGCATTTATTTTTGGAGTGGGGTGCACCGTGTGCGGGGTTGAAAATTCTGAGTCAGATGCATCGGAATGCATTGGACTAATAGTCAGCTAGATCGGAATCGATCAATTTTTAATTGACTTATATTTTTAATTCGGCCCTCATGTCAAAAATGAATGACCCTAACCCAAACCCTAACTGAGCGACCCTAACCCAAACCCAAACTGGGCAACCCTAACCCAAACCCTAACTGAGCACTCACCCTAACCCTAACCTAATATTTGCTTTTGTAACACAATTTATAAATGAATAATTACCGTGACCTAAATTACTTGAACAAAACTCAAATAAGTAATTCAAATCTGATAATTCAAGAACTCTTCTGAGTTTAATTCGTGAATCACGAGTTTATACGAGTGCCAAGTTCATGCACGAGAGTTAGGTAGGGCGGGTTGAAAAAACCAAAGTTGGTTAAGCAGATAAATAGTAATGTGCTATTTATATGATGTCTAAATTTCTTTAGTGTACAGTACGTACAGTACATAGGACCCTGGACATCTCTCATATAGGTCATAACTGGATTTTGGCCAATTTTGACCTAATTTGCTGAAAATGACAAAATCTATTTATTTAAATAACTTTTGATCCAATAATCAGAATTGAATGAACTTTTTTTGTTAAATGTGCCTCACTGAGAGCTTCATTTAAAAAAAAAAGTTCATTCAAATTGGACCACTGGATGCCAAGATAATTGCCAAAAACTGATTTCTTGCTTTTCAAATTTTGGGGGTTTTTGCTGAAATGCGTAACGTATGACCTCTGTACTACATGTCCAGGGTCCTCAGTATGTACTGTACGTATAGTTGTATAGTGTGTATAGTATGTAAAATACGTATAGTACGCATATGATATATAAACTATTTATATACAAAATTTTGCAAGGAATGAATTTGCTTAGAAAATAAAAGGCAGTTTCATAAGGGAAAATTTAAGATATGAATGGTTTTATGATTTATTCTAGAGTATTCTAAAATTTTTTTTGCGTACTGTACTATCACTGCAGATAAAACAGAAATTAATTTTTCTAAAAAAAAAAACCCTCCCGTTCCTCTTAAATACTACTAGTATCATAAAATCATATACGAAATCATACAATGCATCAAATGAAATAAATAAATCACTACAATGCTTTAAACGGCAAAAATCATACAATAAATCACGTTAATGCATTAGTGATCAATTACTAATAGCCGTGATCGATTCAAGATAAAAAGCTGCTCAGATACTTTCACATCGAACAGCTAATACTTTAATATACAAAAAAATATTGGATCATTGCATAGAATATTCGAAATAAATTAAAAAACCATCTAATGACCTAACAAATTATCTAATATTACTCAAATTCCAACCTAACACTAAGCAATACCACCACTAAGAACACCTAAAAATAAAGTGGGGGTTAGACATGCAAAATGAGTGATACCAAAACAAGTTAAATTAACTATAAAACAACAGCGATACCCACATATAAAGTTACATGACAAAAATTGACATCAAGAACACCTAAAGAAAAAGTAGAAAGTTAAGTCAACTACGAAATCCACAATAAAGCCAACACAAGAAATGACGATACCTATCTACAGTGGTGACATGGCATGAACTGATACCAAGAACGACTTAGAAAGAAAAGTGAGAAGTTAGACATGCAACATTAACAACGCTAGAAACAAATCAAATGACGAAATCCACTATATAATCAACACAAGAAACAACAATATCTGCCAGTTACTCGCCTATAATGGAGACATGGCACAAAACTGACAACCCAGAAAAAAAGCGGAAGTTAGACATGAGCAAATCAAATGACGAAATCCACCATAAAGTCAAACACAAGAAATGACGACATCCATCTATAAAGTTGACACAGTGCAAAAGTAAAGCCAAGAACGACCTAAAAAGAAAGTGGGAAGTAAAATATGCAACACGAGTGACACCAGAAGCAAGTCAAATGACGAAATCCACTATAAAAAACACAAGAAACGACGACACCCACCTATTATATGACACGACGACCTAGAAAGAAAATTGGAAAGTTAAACATAACATCATAAGCAAGTCAGATGACAAACCCATTATAAAGCACCTACTGGTACGATGACTCCAATAATGACAACATGGTGCGAAATAGACATCTACAACAAAGAAAAAAAATAGTGATTATCAAATGATCATCACCGTTTATATATGCCTGTGATCATATCCCGCACACGGTGCACCCCCGTACCAAAAATAATTATCCATATTTAAAATATAATATATAAAAATTTATATTAAATTGCGAAAACTTGCGAATATTGTATATTTAATAATGGACTTAATTAGGCATCACATACTGCAATGTGCTTGTATATTATATCCCACTATTTAAATTTAAAGATCAGATGTAACGTGAAAATTTTCTTTGTATAACAAAATAAAGAAATTTTTCTAAAATTTGTAATATTAAAAAATTTTATCTACTTAACCACCTTTCATGCTTTAACAAAAAAATTTCTTGCAAAATTTTGGTATATACCATCATCTACTCTATCTTCTAATACTAACCTTACCCTTATCCTTACCCTAACTTTGTATTAATTTAAATTTTTGTTATAAAGAAAATTTGTTATACGGATCTACAAATTATATTTATATATTGTGTACAATGAATTAGCATATCGCAGGATGCGTTGCATATATTTATCCTTTAATAATTTAAAATATTATATAATAATAATAAATAAAAAAAGGACAGGACTAGTCAGTGCCCCATGCACTTTGTGCCCTCTATTTTTATATCTCAAAATTTTACTAGGGTAACACCTATTGCACTTCTAACAAAAAATGATCCTCTTGCGATTTTGTACTAATTTTAATTCTAATCCTAACTCTAACCCTAATTCTAACTTTATGCGAAATTAATTATTAGTACATTAGGGGCACAAAATATATAGGTGCACTTTCTAGTTTTTCTAATAAAAAAAGAAAACTTGTGAAAACTTGCGAAAACCTGTAAAACGTTTAAAACTTTGCAAAAAGCATGATTATATGAATATAATAATTATTAATTGATATTATTAATATCAGATATATGCCGATTAATATCTATATCAGATATATATCAATTACTATCACTATCGATAGAAATCAGCAGGAGTATTGAGTATTGATATATATTTTACCCAGTTAGTAATCAATATATATCTATATATAAAATTTGCTAATAAAATGAACTTGTTGGTGAATATTTGTCAGTAAAATATTATGTTAGTAAAATAATTTTAGTAAAGTAATTGCCACCTATAATAATTACTATATATAATAGATCTTGGTCCAATAGCATAGCGGTTATACTCTAAGGTCACAAATTAGAAGGTCACTAGTTTAAATCTTGTTGGTAATAAATACCAATTCTTATTAAAGAACTGTAACATTATATAAAGACAAGAACCCAGGACATCAATCAATGGACTTAATATAGTAATTAGTATAATAGACCTTTTGAAGCTTAACTTGTCAGTCTGGATCTATAATTATATAACCAAAGTCACGAAATGTAGTAAAAATCAAGTCATGAACTTCTGGTGGCATTTTCTGAAGATTATAGCTATTGTTAGATTGGACAACCAATGTGCAAGCTTAAAAATTAAGATTATACAGGTATTGTATCCTACTGTAGCCAACTTTAGGCTACAGATAAAGTAGTCTGAGTCAAACTTTGCATATAATAGTATTAGTGACATCATGTACATATATATATTATAATTTCATAATATTTAATAAAGAATATAAATATGGTCTCAGTTGTAAAATAAAAAAAATTATTACATATAATAATAATTATGAGTTTTACTAAAACCAACTATGGTGTTTTACACTATGTTATACAAAATTATTAGAATAGCCGATCAAAATTTAAGATTAGGTATAACATAAAATTTTGGTTTTTTAAAAAAACATTCACATCTCAAAATTTTACTACCTTTGGGCTCTAATAAAAAAAAATTTCTTGCTAAATTTTGTATATACTAATGCTCAGATAAAATCCTAGGCCTTACTTTAACCCTAAAGTTATTAATTTTATTTTTTGTTTTATAAAAATTTATTTTTTGGTTTGTTTTGTTACAAATGACTATTGCTTTCAATTAGTTCTCCTAGGTCCAGTCTGGGTCTGGTCCGGTCCGTGTCCGGTCCGGGATCAGACCAGAAATTTTTCTAATTTCAGACTTCAGACCAGACTCAGACTCAACTATGAGTCCAGTCCGGGTCTGGTCCAAAGTCTGCAGACTGGTCTGAGTCCGAATATATTTATATGTATTTTTTGGCTCTGAACAAGTTTACTTAGTGCATTTTGTTAGAATAAATTAGTAAAATTTTATGAATCATAAGATTTTATAGAATTTTATTAATAAAATTCTATAAAATCTTATGATTCACAAAATTTTACTAATTAATTCTAACATAATGCACTAAGTAAACTTGTTCAGCACCTAAAAATACATTAAATCGGCAGGGTTGTTTTTATTTTACTTGAAATTTGGAGAAAAGATGCATAATTTTGGATTTTTGATCAAAAAAGTCAAATTTAAGCATCTTTTCTCCAAATTTCAAGTAAAATAAAAACAACCCTGCCGATTTAATGTATTTTTAGGTGCTGAACAAGTTTACTTAGTGCATTTTGTTAGAATTAATTAGTAAAAATTTGTGAATCATAAGATTTTATAGAATTTTATTAATAAAATTCTATAAAATCTTATTATTCATAAAATTTTACTAATTAATTCTAACAAAACGCACTAAGTAAACTTGTTTAGCACCTAAAAATACATTAAATCGGCAGGGTTGTTTTTATTTTACTTGAAATTTGGAGATAAGATGTTAAAATTTGTCTTTTTTGATCAAAAATCCAAAATTGTGCATCAAATCTCTAAATTACAAGTAAAATAAAAACAAAACAGCCGTTTTGATGCATGTTTAGGTGCTGAACAAGTTTACTTAGTGCATTTTGTTAGAATTAATTAATAAAAATTTGTTAATTTTTAAGAATTTATAGAATTTTACTAATAAAATTCTATAAAATCTTATGATTCACAAAATTTTACTAATTATTTCTAACTTAATGCACTAAGTAAACTTGTTCAGCACCTAAAAATACATTAAATCGGCAGGATTGTTTTTATTTTACTTGAAATTTGGAGATAAGATGTTAAAATTTGTCTTTTTTGATCAAAAATCCAAAATTGTGCATCAAATCTCTAAATTACAAGTAAAATAAAAAACAAACAGCCGTTTTGATGCATCTTTAGGTGCTGAACAAGTTTACTTAGTGCATTTTGTTAGAATTAATTAATATATATTTGTGAATTATAAGATTTTATAAAATTTTATTAATAAAATTCTATAAAATCTTATGATTCATAAAATTTTACTAATTTATTCTAACAAAATGCACTAAGTAAACTTGTTCAGCGCCAAAAAATACATATAAATATATTCAGACTCAGACCAGTCTGCAGGCTTCGGACCAGACCCAGACCAGACTCAGATTTGACTAAAAAGTCTGAATATAAAAGTCTGAGTCCAGTCTGAAAATCAGACCAGACTCAGACTTGACTAAAGTCTGGTTCAAGTCCAGTCTGTAGGAGCACTACTTTCAATATTGTACTTGCAATACAACACATAGCAACAGAAATCTTGTAAAGGTCAGAGAAGATATGAAGTGGTGTGCAAGTGGAATATTACTTTACTAGAGCAGTATAGTATATATTTATTAGAGAGCAATATATTTATTAGGATAAGATCTATTTTATTAATAATGATATTATATAATTCAAAAAGGTTATTTAGTTATAGGCATTAGAGGAGGAGGAAGGGAATCTGAGTTTAATGTACAGAAGGAAAGAAAGATAAGGTTTATATACATTTAGAAAACTAATAAAATACTAATGATAATATAATAATAAAACTATAAAATGATAAAACAAAACTGTAAAACTATAAAACTGTAAAACTGTAAAACTGTGCTTTGGTCAAGTAACCCATTCTATAACATTTCTGTTTCTTTTAAGAACAAACTCTATGAGTTCCTGGATTTAGTAATTTTTCAAAGTTTTTAGCAGATAATGGGGCTTCTAGAAATTACGTAATATTTTTTTACTAATAAATTTCATAATTTTACGTCATCTACCCACACCTGATACTCTATTAGCCAATCAAATTTTATATTTTTTAAAATTTATTCATATGTTTCAATTTATGAAATTGATAATAACTATTGCTCTACTAGACCAATTTAGATGATTTAATTACCAAAATGTTCGTCTAACTGAGACGATTCTAACAAGCCCAAAATCATTAAAATCTAATCACAGAATCCAAAGATCATTCAACTTTTGTGTAATTTAATAGTGATATTTTAGAATTATTAAGTAAATTTTTTAATATTGAATAACTTTTGATCCACTGGCCCGTTTTGAATGGTTTAACTACCAAAATGTTTGTCTTAGTGAGATGATTCTAACAAGTTGCTAAATTCTAATTACAGGATTCCAATATAGATAAAGTTTTCTTGTTTGTCTAACAATACAAATCTTTATTGATCTTGGAATCCTATAATTAGAATTTAGTGATTTGGTCTTGTTAGAATCATCTCACTGAGATGAACATTTTGGTAGTTAAATCATCAAAATGGGCCAATAGATCACAAGTTATTCAATATTAAAGAAATTTATTTAGCAATTTTAAAAGGGAACCGTTATTTACACTATGGATTTTGCTATTTGCACCATGGATTTCGTGTAATATTAGATCATCAATCACCTTTTCTATTTGCACCATGGTAATATATGTTGCACCAAAAAAAACCCGCCTTTTTTTGTAGATTAATAGTTATTTCGCGCTGTTAATGTCGTGTAATGTTATACAAATCTTGTTTTGGTAATCTAGTAGGCCTGCTAACCTAATTTTATAATGCAAGCCAACCCTAACTCTAATTTTATAATTTGGGCCAACCCTTACACTAATTTTAAGGCCTTAAAAAATTAGGATAAGTGTTGGCCCGCATTATAAAATTAGGATTAGGGTTGGCCCGCATTATAAAATTAGGTTAGCAGGCCTACTAGATTAAGTAACCAAAATAGACTTGTGTAATGTTACATGATATTAATAGTGCGAATAACTGTTAATCTACAAAAAAAGGCGTGTTTTTATTGGTGCAGCATGAATATAGCCCAAGGTTACACAAAATTGCAAAAATCTGGCCCGCATTATATTAAGACCTTAAAAAATTAGGGTAAGAGTTTGCCTGCATTATAAATTTAGAGTTAGGGTTGGCCCGCATTAGATTAGGCTACCAAAGAAGATTCGTATAATGTTACACAACATTAATGGCGCCAATAACTATTAATCTACAAAAAAAGGCGAGTTTTTATTGGTGCAACATATATTACCATGGTGCAAATAGAAAATGTTGATTGATAATCTACTGTTACACAAAATCCATAGTTCAAATAGCAAAAACCATGGTGTAAATAGCGGTTCCCTTTTAAAAATCACTATTAAAATTACACAAAAGTTGAATGATCTTGGAACCCTGCAATTAGATTTTAATGATTTTGGGCTTGTTAGTATCATCTCAATGAGATGAACATATTGGTAGTTAAATTAACTAAATTGGTTCAGTAGAACAATAGTTATTAATAATTTTATAATTTTATACTTTTGGCCAGAATTATAATTATAATCTAATATTTTTGGGACCCTATTCATCTACTAAAAAATTATATAATTTCTGGAAGCCCCCTATCTGGTCAAGTTATTAAGAGATAGGTACTGGATATAATATAACTGAGAAAGGTCTTTATCTTGAAAAACTTAGTAGATTAGATTTTGTTCCTTTTCAAAAATTATAAATCTGTCATGTTCTAAGAAAAGTTTTAAAGAGTTTTTTAATTTCTTTAAGAATCTTAGAATTATTCTTAAATTTTTCTAAGAGTTGTCCTAGATAGTAACAAGCTTCAAGAGTTTGAACTTGTTTTTCTTTTTGGATTTCTTAAATTTTTTGGTTTAATCAATTTATTATTTTATTTACTTGTTCTTTTTGGATTTCTTAAATTTCTTGGTTTAATCAATTTATTATTTTATTTACTTAATCTTTTCATTTAAAAGTCAAAAGAGGTCTTTCTTATAAAGGAGTATTTTGTTTATCTTCTGTTAGGCCTTTAATAAGTTCTGTA
Source organism: Gigaspora rosea (assembly GCA_003550325.1). NCBI lineage: Eukaryota > Fungi > Glomeromycota > Glomeromycetes > Diversisporales > Gigasporaceae > Gigaspora > Gigaspora rosea. The sequence goes on along the minus strand of QKWP01002003.1, from coordinate 30,861 downwards.
AGGACAGTATCTGTTTTTAATATGGTATTTCAGTTTTTATTAGTTAGGGTTCACTTGATGAAAGTAGATAAATTATTTTTTATTAATTGTTTCTGGTTCTTTATACAGTTCTACTTCTGCAGCTTGGTTCTGGTTCTAGTTTTCATTTTCTGTAGAGAACTGTACAAAAAGTAAAATGTCTGTATCATTAATTACTGCGACATAATTTCTAGTAATAACAAGACTGTTGTAATATGATAAGGGGTATTGGTCCATTGTTTAACTAAATCTGCAAGTATAATTAAGGTTTGAAGTTGAAGGGTAAAAGTTTTCATTTCTAGAATAGGGCTTTTGTTTTGAAAAAAGAGAAAAAGAAATTTCTAAAAAAAAAATTGGGGTAAAAATAAAAAAAATTATTGCACATATCAAATTAAGGGATAAGGCTGTGTTTCTGATCTGTTTTAAAAATTTACTCTAGAAATCTAAATAACAATCACAGGTTGCCAATTCTGTTTCTTATAATACTTAACAAGACAATTACTATTGTAATACTGTTTAATATTTTTACATCTAGTATACAAAGTTTGTAAGATCTATTGTTTAATTTATTTTTAACAATAAAGGGTCTAGTTCTCTTTTCTTTAAATTTTTCTAAGCAAGAAGCTTCAATATCTTTTTTTGTATCCAAACTTTGTCTTCAATTTTAAATTCTTCTTTCTTTATTTTAGAATTGAATCTAACTTTCTGTTTCTTTTGGTATTTGGTTGTATTTATCCTAGCAGTTTCATGTTGATATAGTAATTCTCAATTAACTCAAATGCTTAGTAATATACTGTATATTGCCAAAAATAAGCTACCTCCAAAAATAAGCTACACCTTCTCTTTTGGTCAAGAAACATAAAAACATCTTTGATCTGACAATAAGCTATCCTATAATCAACGAAAGTTGCTATATAGTAAAGTCCAAATTTCACTAAAGGGAGACAAAAATCAGATAATTTTTTAGGGAGGAGAGGGTAAAAAAGTTGAAATTATATACAGTTGCCTCTCTCTAATCCGGCCCTCTATATACAGGACTCTTGATAATCTGAACTAAAACTTCCAGAACAAATATTTTTATATATATTTCCTTTGGATATACCGAATTAACATAATAAATTTCCTATTCCGGATCTGAACTCAAGTTAATTAGTATATATAATCTTTTATTTAATTAAATTTATTTTATATTACAAATAAATTTATTTTAATATAATTAATTAAACTAGTATTATGACCCGGATTAGATAATAGTGACCTGACAGATCAAATATTTAACTCGGGTTATAATCCGGGTCAGATAATAGTAACATGACAGGTCAAATACTCAACTCAGGTTATAATTTGGATTAGATATTTAACCCAGGCTATGACCTGAGTTATAACCTAGATCGGATATTCAAACTGGGCTATGGCCTAGGTTATAATCTGAATTAGATATTTAACTTGGGCTATTATACGGGTTATAATCTGGATCAGATATTCAAACTGGGCTATGACTCAGGTTATAATCTGAATCAGATATTCAACTCGGGCTATAACCCCGGTTATAATCTAGATCAGATATTTAACTCTGGCTATGACCTGGGTCAGATAATAGTAACCTGGAGGGTAATAAATACAAAAATTGAAAAATGCAAAAATTGGATAAAAATTAATNTTTTTAAGTTTTTTTCATATTTTGTGGAATATATATTTGTGATCTATACCAATGATGTATCAAATGAGGACCCGAGCTATACATAGATAGGTCACTATTTGCTTTTGCTTATTTTTGATTATTTTTTTGTAGATCTTTTCTATATTTAGTAATATTAATACTTATATTTGCCTATTTTTCTGTAGATTTTTTCTATTTTTAGTAATATATTAAGATTTTTTAAAATAGTTAGCTGTTCATAGATTGCTCGGGGTCCTATCAAATGGGCTTAAAAAATTTTCATCTTCATTTTTTTTTTTATTAATAACTTTTTATATACCAAATTTTTATTAGAGTTCAGTTTAGAAAGAGATATTTTATATTACGAACTTTTTCTAAATGAACAAAATCTTTTGGGATGGCCTGTTCAGATAAGAGAGAAGCAACTATAGAAGAACCTGACTATATATATATTAAGGAAGAGGGAGGTGAGTAGGCCTCTGATAAAAAATAATCAGGTGATTAATGACACTGCCCTAAGCAAATCGATTTAAATCACTTAAATAAACTTATTCAAAAGATCAAAATATATATATTCTAAAATTTACAATGAATTTGAAGAACATTTTATTAATTGAATTTTAATTTTTATAATCAATAAAGAGATTAAAATTTTATTAGCAAAATATATTTATTGAAAGTAAAAATTAAAAGTCAAATAATAAAAAGTACTTTTATTCTAATAAAATTTTCAGAATAAGTACAGTTTAGTCTTCCAAATATGTTTACTTAAGTGCTAATAACAGATTTATATAGTAAAATTTAAACTTTACTATATAACAACTATTGAAATCAATTTTATTTGAAATAAGTTGCTCCAGATTTTTTGTGTCCAAAATCGTCCAAAAAAGATAGTTATTTTGGACACATATAGTACTATCTTCTAGTGAGACTTCATTATCTGGATTGGCTAGATCTATAGGAATAACAGTTTCAATCAGTAAAGCATGAAAAAATTCTGTGCTAGATTTTGTCGATTATGTGGCACAGCAAAATCCTTTAAAGTTCAATTATATTAGAGTTAGGGTTAGGGTTGTGTGTTAGACAGAAAGTCTATATAGTAAAACTGCCCAATGAAAACTTTTTGTTAGTGCACTAAAGGCAGTTTCTTATGCAAAATTTCAAGAAATAAGTGATTTTTAACAAAATGAATGTTTGTTTTGAAATTTCCTAATCATGTTACATTACACCTGATCTTTAAAATCTAATTTGTGGATCAGGAGATCTGGCCACATGATCGACAAAACCTGGCACAGATTTTTTGTATGCTTCAGTAAAATAGCTTGTCGACCATATACTAAGTGAAAAAGGGTGTATTCTGTAGTTGCATATTGTTTGGTCCTATTTACAAATGTACAGCAGGTATATGGGTATTCTATTCTTTATTACTTCTATAACTTTTGCAAAAGAGTTGCAAAGAGTTCTATTTAATTTTTTAACTATTCCATTGATTTGTAGGTAGTAAAGTGAAGAGAATATATGTTTTATTAAGAACTTTTCATATAATATTCTTACAATTTCACTAACAAACTTCTTTCTATTGTCCAAAAGTTTCATCTAAGGTACTCTATGCTTCAAACAATTTTTCAAAAATAAAGTTAGCTAATATTTTTGCACCTGCATCTGGTGCAGCTTTGCTTCTGGTCAGTAAATAAGGTAATCAATAGTAACAATAATATAATGATTATTTTGAGAAGTTATAGAGAGTTGTCCAACTAAATCTATTCCTATATATTCAAAAGCTCTTCCAACTTAAATAGAATAGAAAGGCTCTTTTTTTTTTATATATATATTAGGGGGAACCCCAAGTGTAGCTTCTGCCCCAAATATTATTAATACTTAAGTAAATTGACATATAGCAGTGCTGTAAATATATACATATTATATACAAGTATTGGAACTAGAATTTTAGGTTGTACAACTATTTATCCATAGCTAAAACCCACCAGAGCCTTCCATATTCCCATTTATATGACTGACCTGGTTTGTACGTCACTTTCCAACCAACAATTGGTATTCATATATCTGCTACTTTACCTACACTACCTAGTATCATCACTTCCTATTTGGTGTATGTTTTCCAGATTAGAGTTTGGAACCGGGTCAAGCAAAATCAGGTCAACTACAGTTGGTCGGTTCATCCGGTTAATGATATGACAACTTGGTTAAAAATGGATAAGAATAGCGACCTGTACAATTTATTAGTACTAAGCCAATTTAATGATTGCAAATAACAAAAATTGATATAAAATTACTTGCTTTTACAGGTTCAGTCCAAATTTCTCCAGAAATGGGTATCATTACACAGATTTATGCAGAATTATTAAGATTGTTATGGTAAAAAAAATACCTTCATTATAATAATAAATAACAGCTATATAATTTATATTTACTGTATAAAAAATAAGCAACTATCTAAGCCACCCATTTTATCCAAATTTTTAGGAGTTGCTTAAATTCGGTAACTTTTAAAATAATTTTTTTTGGCCCATCTTATAAATGACTTATAGTAGAGAGTACGCAAATAAACCTTCATAATACTACTATGTTTTTTTTAAAAAAAAAGCTCTTTGAGTACTAGTACTTTTAAACTCCACAAATCTGGATCATATCAGTTATGCCAATGGAAAGATCTTTGTTATTGACGAAAATAAAGTGAACCCCCCAAATTTATTATAAGTTCAGTACATAAAACATAGTGGATTATTGTATAATGAACTTTTGAAAAGATTTATCAATCTGTTATCAAAAAAGATGATTATAGTAAGTGGTAGAATTCAAAAATCTTTATTTTACTTTTGAGTATTTGAATCTTACACAGCTAGCTTTATAAAACATCTACTACTGGTGTTTAGCTTTATTGTCTACTACTATTTACTAACTCTGATACTTATCTATTTCTAAAAATTCACCATTCTGAACTGCCTATTGTTGAGAATTAATTATCTTTTAGAATTATTCACGCCTAGTACTTATTACTTATTATATACACTTACTACTTAGCCGATTATCACCACTTACTGATACTGGTACAGTATATAAATTATGAATGCTAGTGTATTTTATTCAACATATTGATTATTAGCTGGAAAACATCTCACCCACCAATTCTAAATCAAGGTTTGTATAGTGCATGCAGCTCTTTTTTTTTTATGTATGTTTTGCTATAATATTGTTTCCAACGTTTGAAAACAAGTATTCAGATGACTTTTGGACATATAATAATTGTGTTTTGACTATTTTTATTATTACAGGATTCTTCCTGTTTATTAATGCTTTTGTTTTGTGCCATATTTATGTATTAAAAATTTGCGATCGCAATAAATTACATATGTAATTTATTTAAATTTTAAAGAATTATATTAAATTATGACATTATTTATGCAGTATGCTAAATTTATTAATGCAAAGTATTAGTCATTTAACTTTATTATATATTAATAATTAACTCATAAGTACTCACAGGTTAAAAAATTTATGATTTGAATTCGAATTATTCGACTATACTAACCGGTTTCACTCAAGTAAGGGAGCTTCCAGAAATCAGCTGATTTTTGTTTACTATGAGCCTACCCCACCCACCCACACCTGATACCCCAATTAGCCAATCAGATTTTACAATTATTAAAAAGTTAAATATAATATTTAATAGTAAATAACTTTTGAACTACTGGACCAAATTTGATGATTTAACTAACAAAATGATTCTCTTAATAAGAGGATTCTAGCAAGCCCAAAATTGTTAAAATCCAATCACAGGATCCTGTGATTGGAATAGATTTGTTTTACTATAAAAGTTCTATAATTTATTAAATAATTATAACCCATTTATAGTAACACAAATTTATTTTGATTTTAGTATCCTGTGATTGGATTTTAACGATTTTAGACTTGTTAGAATCCTTTCATTGAGAGGATCATTTTGGTAGTAAAATCTCAAAATTGGTCCAGTAGATAAGAAGTTATTAACAATTAAATTAATTTTTAATTGTTAATAACTTCTGATCTACTAGGCCAATTTCGATGATTTTACTACCAAAATAATCCTCTCAATGAGAGGATTCTAGCAAGCCTAAAATCATTAAGATCCAATCACAGGATCCTGTGATCAGAATAGATTTGTGTTACTATAAAAGTTTTATAATTTATAATCATCAAATTTGGTCCAGTAGTTCAAAAGTTATTAATTATCTAATATTATTAATAAATCTATAATTTTGGCCAAAAATAATTTTGCAACTTTGGCCGGAATTATGAAATTTTGGCCAGAATTACACTGAACTTCAGCTGACCCACTCACCCACCCAGAAATCAGCTGATTTCTGGAAGCTTCTTAACCGATTTCAAAGTTACATGGTGATAATTTTTCACCCAGTTCTAACCTCTAGTTACGGTAGGCACTTTGCGCTTTCAGATTGGTGTACCTAAGATCCCCTACTGGCGTACTTCTCAGGAGTTCGTATCTCAAGCCATGCAGCTTCCTCTACCACATTGTGTAAGTATCTCAAGCCTGCATGCTGCTGCAACTAGCCGGGTTTCTGCAACTTTGGGACTAGTATTTAATGTTCTGAATTCAGTAATGTGCGAACGACTGTACTTCCCTCTATAGTGACGAAGGACCAGGCATGTTTCACAAATGCTTCCAATACTGAATATAGATGGATAGTAGTTGGATGCATCATGAGGCTCAGAGTGACCCTGTTACCACTACATGCACTTGTACTAGCTATACCTATATTGGTGGTCCCAGTGCTTCTTAATGTCCAAAGACTCCCATATAGGTACGCCCAGAGCCCGTTAGAACTTAACACGTAATGCCTTTATGCTTCCACCTTTCACTGTCTAAGATAGAAAGGTTCTTTTTTTTACTTTTTTTAGTTTTTGATATATTTCACAAGAGTGAACATAATTTTGCACTTTCTATATATTTGGTTCCAATAATATTCTAAATGTTTAGCAGTAGGATAACTATCTATGCATCATATACAAAATTGGTTCAACTTCAGTCCATTTAATCACTCTAATAGGTTTGTCTAGATTTTTTCTATTTCTTTTGTATAATAATTTATTTTTTACTTTATATCATCTAAATTGATTAACAATTGTTCTTAGTTCATTGTCTATTAAGTCAGTAAAGAGAGATCTGATTCTAAATATTCTAGGAGATTTTGGTATTGGTTCAAATTCATGTGGAATTAATAGAGTGAGATGTATCTGTGTCAGAAATCGAGAAAGAGCATCAACATTTGAATGAATTTTTTCTGGTTTGTATATAATAGTAAAATAATATAGTTGAAGTTTTATTATCCAACAACCCAAATATTCTTTTGGTTGTGATAATTTTAACTAATTAAAAGCAAGGTAGTCTGTAACTAGTGTGAAATGACTTGTGCCAAAATATTTATAAAAATGTTCAATGGCCCATACAATAGTAGCATATTCTAGTTCTGTAGCACTATAATTTACTTTTTCCCTTTCAAGCTTTTGCTAGTATAGATAATTGGGGTTTTTTTTATTATCCAAGAGTTGGCTTAAGGTAGCTTCAAGTCTTTTGTAGAAAGCATCAGTACTGAGAATAAATTTTTTTCTATAGTCTGAGTAGATAAGGATAGTGGCAGTAGTTAACTAGTATTTTAATTCATCAAAAGCCTTTTGACATTCATATTCTATTCATAGAAAATATTCTTATACAATAACTATTAAGAGAGTGAGCAATAGAAAAGAAATGTTTAATAAATTGTCTATAGTATCCAGCAAGATCTAAAAATAATTACAGTTGGGTTATGTTTTGGAAAGATTGGATACATTGAACAGCAGTTATTTTTTCTGGATCTGGGACAATTCTTTTTTTTTTTAAGTATATTATCTAAAAAGGTAGTTATTTTATTCAAAAATTATACTTTTTGATATTCAACTTTAATCAAGCATTTCGGATTCTAGTAAAGATTTCTCTTAAATGCTTAAGGATAGAGTATATATTGATCATTTTTAATAATAGTAAAATTGTTATATTATGTAGCACAGCATACAAAAACTTGCTACTATAGTTAAATAAAAATGCAGTTTGATTATAAAAAATAAAAAAATTATATTTATAGTATTTTTAATGTTTGAATTTTTATTTTGAACCAAAAAATTTAATATTTTATATTTAATTTTTTAAAACATATATCAAGAAGTTAGTGATAGTTGCGATAAAAATATTTTTTTGTGATAAGGGCACTGATATTTATTATCTAATATCCATTTACTATAGGGGCTTACCCTCCCACCCCAAGTAAGATCTATAATAGAATTTTAGCCAATCAAATTTAACTAAGTAAGATTTTTCTTGATCCTCACCCCCTAAAATATTATCTAATAAATGGCAGTGCCCTAACAAAACAAGTTTAAAACCCGTTTTTGATAGTAAATAAAATATCTAGAATATTTGATAACATATTATATTAGATATTTTGTATTATTAAAGATTATAACAATAAATTTCATAGCAAAAATAATGTCATTACACTCTACCCTTAATTTAATCATTAAATGTTTGAGAGAAGACATTGGTATTATCTAAATATACTACAATATACTTGTAGACTATCCAAATATTATAAAATTATTCACCTATCACGAGTGTCCGGTAAATTTTTACCAACCATTTTGCACGTGCGAAAACTGGATGCATAAATGGTCATGATCACATGCCATGAGAAATTAGCAATATTGATTATATCAAACATATCGTTAGTGTTAGTGGCTTTATGACATATAGTATTATGTTTAATTTCTTGCTTGGTTAGTATAAGTGTGTAAATGAATTTTTGCCTTTAAGGTATGTGTAATTTATCAATTACAAATAAATGATGAATCTGTTACACATTAATTATGCAAATGATTGATCAGCAGATTAATGTATATCATAACCAATGAATTTTCCCACGTTCTGTGATTGAATTTTTTAATGAATCAAGCTATCAATCAATTTGCATTTCTTTAAAAGAATCAAGTTTTGTCTGCTATGTGCATTTTGTATCTTTGACGTTAAGTTATATCGCCAAAATAATAAGGTTTATAACAATATCATGATAGAAACCATAATAATCCCAATGCGAACCAATTTAACCCTAACCCGTATCTATCTATCTTCTATCTATACTACCTGATTAAGAGTTTTTCCGTTTAAACGTTTTTGGTTGGTTGCAACCAATTTTGGACTTCTAAACAGAAATAATTGTGGGTATTATGAATTTGTGCGCTTTAATGTTTTTGTACCCGAAAAATGTGACCTAACGTAGGAAACTAACATAAATATGTAAGATAATTATGATGATTATCACAGCGGGTGATTATTATAGCTTTCGAGTAATTATTATATCATTTTTAACGCTCTTATTAATGCCCTTATTAATACCCTTAAACAACTCTCAAAAATCATAAAACATTTGGACTAAAAAAGTCAATCAAATGTTTCACATATTTGAAAACATTTTGTATATATGGTCTCGAGCAAATGCAAAAACAAGTACAAAAACAAGAACATTTACAAATTTGAATGAAAGTTCAAGAACAAGTACAAGAACAATACCCACAATAAGATTAATTATTTACTAATTTCTTAATAAGTATATAATAAACAGTAAATGGCGCGCTACTTAATAATGGGAAATTCAATTGCCGTGAGAAAATTTAAAATTCGATTATCACAAAATTTATCATGTGACCTACTAGAATCAGCTGTAATATCAAAATTATAGACAGGGACGGTGAATAATATTGATTTGTATTGATAATATATAAAACGATATTTTTAGACCAAATCATGGGAAATCGATATTTTTGCAAATGTTAATGTAGTGTAATAATATGCACTTGGGCAAAATTAAAAGTATAATTCGGGCCAGGCAATATAAATTTGCTAACATGAACCGTTGATAAGCTTCGATAAAATAGACAATCAACAAACACGAAAGGAATTTAGTTACTGATCACATTATATCATGTTATCTGTAACTTTTATACAAAACTTTGCATTTTAATTGGCCAATCATGAGTATATTAATATAAATCGATATTTTTGACCATACCGATCGATATTTTTGCAAAATAAAATCAATATTATTCACCGTCCCTGATTATAGATGGTCATGGCGACTCTTATATAATTAGCCAATCACATCAATTACATTAAAAAATGATGATCGTATAAATAAAATAGTTTTTTTATTTTTTAGATTTCTTTCTTAGCCGAATGTAGCTAGAACAAGCATAGTATGTTAGTTTTATTATTATTATTATTATATATCTAGTGTTCTTTTTTCTAAAATGAACGTAGTACTTTAGACGAATATATAGAATGAAGCTAGAATGGGTGTAGCACGTTAGTTTTTCTTTTCTTTTTATATATATATATAACTAATATTTTTTTTGGAACGTAGTACTTTAGACGAACGTATGGACTATAGCTAGAACGAGCATAGCACGTTAGTAGTAGTTAGTTTTTTTTCTTTATATATATATATATATATATATATATCTAATGATCTTTTTTTTTTAGAATGAACATTATACTATAAACAAACATATAGAACATAGCTAGAACGGGCATAGCACGTTAGTTAGTTTTTCTTTTCTTTTTATATATATATATATATATATATAAGTTATATAATATTTAACATTCTTTTTTTTAAAATGAATATATGGAATGTAGCCAGAACGGCATAGCACATTAGTTAGTTTTTTTTCTTTTTATATATAGGAAATTCTAGGCATCACTAGCTAGAGATGCCTAGTTTATATCTCTCTGGCCTCTTGGACCAATCAAAGAGCAAGAAAATCACATAACTAAAGCTCATGTATCTATTTTATTGCCGATGCATGGTTGAACTATATTGCCTACTGGATGCTAATAGATAAGTGACACTAGATCATCTTACATCTTTGTTTTGCTGCACTTTATTTACTAATTTTTTTTTTTAGTTTTGTCGTCTTTCTTTCGTCCTTCCTAGTCCAACTTAGGGTTTTTTCGTCCTTTTCGAATCTGGTAAGTACCGTAAACTGCCGTATACAAGACCCCTATGTACTAGACTCAGGGCAGTTTACGGTATTTCTATTTTGTTTTTTTTCTACCCTTTTAGTCCATTTACTGATCTGTCCTTTTCCACAATTTACGCTTCTGGATCTTCGCAATGCAAGAATTTTCGCTGTCGCCGTTCCGGGTTTGGTTCATGAAGATTTAGATAAGCGTTTATTTGATTATTTTTTTTTGGACAAGATTAAACCACTAAGGTTCTATAATCCGGTACCATAGGTGGTGGCCCTTCTAGCAGCGAATGATTCTGAATGGTAGCATAATCTTGAAATTGATGATAGATAATAGATATTAGTTATCGTGGTTTCCTTATGGAATAGATAAAAGTGGATTTGCAACTGTATATGATGCTATATAGATTGATAAATGTTGAAACTCAAGCATTCCTGTTGCGCTTAAATTGCTTTATGAATCAAATAATTATCACGGGGATTTTATAAAAGAGGTAATCTTTATTAAATAATTTTATTCATTACAGTATATTATTTGTAATTTAAAAATGCATTTTTTATATTAGTTAAAAGCATATTGTGATATCGGACTTTGAAGATCCAACATTTTTAAAATGTTTTAGTATATCAAAAGATAAAACTTCTGGAAATTATTTTCTTGTCATGAAATATGCACTAAGAGGCAGTTTATGCCAAAATTTACACACTATATCGAAAATGAATTGGAAAGATAAATTAAATCTACTACTATGTATTGCGTTAGATATTCACATAATTCATTCAAAATTAAAATCAGATGGAATTTTTGGAATTTTACTATACGTTGCACCTGAAGTTTTGAACAACCAACCGTACACTAAGGCATCTGTATTTATTCTTTTGCTATAATTATGTGGGAAACTTTATATGGAAAACTATATCGTGCAATCAAAAACTTGATTGTCGCAACTGGGTCGAGATTTTTAAGGCTTGTCCAGTAAGTACTTTATGTTATTTAACGGGGTTTTTTTTTACTTATTTTACTCTAAATTCTTTTTTTTTTATTTTTTTAAACTTAAATGGTTGGATCTTTCGGAATATAAAGTTCCAATTCTTCTTCTGGGTAGGAAAAGGCTTCCGGAAAGATACGTATAGGGTCTTTTTTTTTTTTTTTTTTTTTTTATATAAATACTTAATTAATTTTTTATTTACTTTTAGAGCAGTAGTTAAAGAATGAGGATGTTATAGACTTGAAGAATCGTAGAGTATAAGAGCTTCTCTAAAGCTAAGTATATATTTTGTTTGTCTTCTTTCTTTTTCTATATAAGCAGTACTAATTTCAATTTTCTTAATCAATTTTTCTATCTACTTAGGGCAGCATTTCGTGGACAAGAATGGAATAAACTAGATACGGTATTAGACACGTAAAGAACCCGTACGTAAGAAGCGTAAAACTTTTCGAAGCTAAGTACGACTTTATATTTTTCTTCCATTTTGTGCTCAGGTATTAACATTCCAGCATTAAAAAGGTCACTTCAAAATTGTCTTTCTTTAATTCATTATTTTCAAATTTCTAGTGAAGATATTTTTGATAAAATTCGACCTTATCAGAAACTTCTTGATCCAACTTCGTGGGCAGTGCAAATTCAAACCCGATCTGCCTTAAGTTGACCTGTATTGATTTTAAAAATGTTATGAAATATTGTGTAGTTAGTTAAATTTTGGATAGTTAAGGTTTGGGTTAGAGTTATGTAGTTAATAGCATTGGTCAGATAGTGGGTTAGATTAGCTACTTCGAATCTGTTCATTGCGCAATAGATAAAAATTTTATTTTGTGCTATAATTTTGAATTTGTAAAAAATTTTTATAAATAAAATATAACTACCTCTAAATCGGTTCGTTGTAATAAATGCGCTTCAGTATATAATAATACAAAGACGATTTGAAATGATAACGTCTATTAAAATAACTAAAATAGGAGCTATGCCAATTTTTTTAAAAAATTTGAGCAAAGATATCTCCGCAACAAACTGAGCAAATTCGATGATAAAAGCTGCACCAATTTTTTTAAAAAATTTGAGCAAAAATATCTCCGCAACCAACTGACTGAATTCGATGAAAATTTTTTTATTCGAATTCTATGGGTCCATAGAATTCGAATAAAAGAATTTTCATCGAATTCGGTCAGTTGGTTGCGGAGATATTTTTGCTCAAATTTTTTAAAAAAATCAGCGCAGCTTCTATTTTGATAGACGTTTTGACTTTTCTCTAATTTTAGCGAAGATATCTCCGCAACCAACTGACCGAATTTGATGAAAATTTTTTTATTCGAATTCTATGGATCTATAGAATTGGAATAAAAAAATTTTTATTGAATTCAGTCAGTTGGTTGCAGAGATATCTTCGCTAAAAGTTAGAGAAAAGTCAAAATGTCTATCAAAATAAAAGCTGCACCGATTTTTTTAAAAAATTTGAGTGAAGATATCTCTGCAACCAACTGACTGAATTCGATGAAAACTTTTTATAATCGAATTCTACGGGTCCATAGAATTAGAATAAAAAAATTTTCATCGAATTTGGTCAGGTGGTTGTGGAGATATCTTCGCTAAAAGTTAGAGAAAAGTCAAAACATCTATTAAAATAGAAGCTGCGCCGATTTTTTTAAAAAATTTGAGCAAAGATATCTCCGCAACCAACTGACCGAATCTGATGAAAATTTTTTTATTCGAATTTTATGGATCCATAGAATTCGAATAAAAAAATTTTCATCGATTTGGTCATTTGCTTGCGGAAATATCTTCGCTCAAATTTTTTAAAAAAATCAGCGCAGCTTCTATTTTGATAGACGTTTTGACTTTTCTCTAACTTTGAGCGAAGTTACTTCCACATACATCTGACTAAACTCGCCGAAAATTTTTTTATTTGAATTCTATGGATCCATAGAATTCAAATAAAAAATTTTCGCTAAGTTTGGTCAGGTGGTTGTGGAGATAACTTCGGCCAAAGATTTAAAATTTTTTATTTTTCTTTGATGTCCAAGAGATCGTTTAATTCTGGGTTACACAAAAGTAGTCAACCTGTCTGGCATTCTTACACGATCGAGTGATCGACAAAAATAAAGATCACGTGACTTTTTTTAATTTTAATTGGTTGTAAGGCCAGAGATATATAAGTTATATATCTCTAGCTAGAGATGCCTAGAAGAACCCTTTATATATATATATCTAACGTTCATTTTTTTGGAATGTAGTACTTTAGATGAACATAGCTAGAACTGGCATAGCATGTTATTTTTTTTTATTTATTTATTTTTTTTTAAATTATATATCGTTTTTTTTTCAGAACGAACGTAGTACTTTAGACAAACGTATAGAAAAAAAGGGCACCAGCGGCACCCCACAAACACTTGTATCTTTATAAACCTGGTTCATAAAATATTAAAAGATAGCAGAGGCATTACACAATCCAAAGGGCATAATATAAATTTATAGGTTCTGTATTCGATTATGAAAACAGTTTTTTTTTTATCTTCTGGGTGTACTTTTACTTGCCAATATTCACTCATAAGATCAAAATAGTGATTTGACCTGGTTGGCCTATAATCAGGTAACTGACACGAACTGAAAGAAATAGGGTTAACTGATTGAATAAAATTCTTAATTGGGTAATTTAGCATAATTAGTTGATACCAGTTAACTGATTGCAAAAATGGTTGTACTACATTAGAGGTGTTATCTGAATTAGCTGACCCATACGGGTTGACCCAACTCAATAGGTTATGTAAGTCACAGGTCAAAAATTGGGTAAAATGGGTCATCTATAGGCTTCTTGCTTTTTTTTTTTTTTTACAAAACCCAAGTTTGGCTTTTGTTGGTTATATATTATTTGCGAAAGGGCTTTATTGTATTTATTTTATTTTGTTATTTTATTGAAGAGAGAGAGATCTAAAAACCTGCTTCTTCAAATCCTTATTTCTTATATACTACTGATTTGAGTCAAATCATTAGTATATAAAAAATAAGGAATTGAAGAAGCGGATTTTAGATCTCACTCTCTTCGATAAAATAATAAAATAAAATAAATACAATAAAGCCCTTTCACAAATAATATATAACTAACAAAAGCTGAACTCGGGTTTTGTTGAAAAAAAAGCAAAAGTATATTTGAAAATACCTTATATTTTGTGTAACTTGTTATACTAAAAATAGCTTGCTTTATTCAGGAGGACCACTTAAATTAGACACCAAAAGTGTACATGTGGCTAGTTGTACTCTCATCTATGTAGAATCCAGACGCATAAACCGAATAAAGTATATGCCCCAAAACAGGCACTTTGAAATTGAAAAAAAAATAGCTTACTTTAAATATTTCCTTAGGTTAAATATATAAATAGTAAATTTTAGGTACAGTAAATGTAAGTATTAAATAGGAGTGTACGAAGGTTTGTAGACTTTTTAAAAATAGAATTTAAAATCACCGATCTGAATGAACTTAATTAATACTCTAAATAATTTTATTCTTTATTTTTTTTTTGTACTCTTAACAATCGTCATATATGCAACTTTTAATTGACTTGAGTCACTATTTTTTGACTCAGGTAATAACTCTACTGACCTGGTTGACCTGGTTGATCTGGACTCAAGTTAACCAAACTGATAATTCGATTAGAAATTCTGACCTGATTGACCTGGGTAATTTGGATGATACGGGACAACTGAGTAACTGAAACAGTTCCAGTTAATCTGATTGGAATAAGTGGGACCGGTTTGGGTAACTGATTAATAATTTTGATCTTAGTTCAGATTACTAGGTTAAAAGTAGAAAAGTAAATAGCTCTAGCAAGAGAGTCAAGCATTTCATCAATTTGAGGTAGAGAGTACTAGTTCTTTTTAGTAATAGCATTAAGTTTTTGATAGTTTACAAAAATTTTTTCTTTCCATTTTCTTGTTTACAAGTACAACAGAAGAGGCCCAAGGGCTAGAGAACTTTCTTATTAATTTATTGTCCAATATTCGTTGTACTTTCTTATTTATAAATATTTGTTTAGTGAGAGGTACTATAAAGGGTCGTGAGCTAATAGGAGGTTCATTGTTAGTAAATATTTGATAAACAATAGATTAGCTTTATTTAGTTGGGTCATATCTTTTGCAAAGAGGTCTGCAAATCTGCAAATTCAAGAAGCAATTGTTAAAACTGGGCTTCTTGGTTAGTGGTGAAAGGTCCTACTTTTGGTCTAATCTCCTGAGTTATATATATTTCTGCATATTTTTGGGTCTGTAATTGTTTGTGTCTTTGAGTAGTTTTGATCATGCTCAGGATAACTTAAAACTTTTAAGTACTCTGGTTACTAGGATCGGATATAGGAACAGAAAACTCGGTATACAAGTCCCTTAATCGAAAATAAAAATTTTTAAAGTAAGCAACTTGATTCTGTAAACTCTAATGGTCTGGTCTTGGTGTTCAAAGATTTTGGCTTGTTCTTAAAGAAAAGTAATAATTTTAGTTTGTTGTTGAATCTGTTTCTGTAGTAGTTAAATCAGTTTAGCTGATTTCAGAACTGGTGAAGCAGTTTTGATAGATGCAACTATATATAACTTTATTATAGGAAGTGTAGTAGATTTAATGGGTTCATATATCTTGAGTATGTATAAGTAGAAAAAGTGTTTTTGGATCTGGAGAAGGGTTGGTATCCTCATAACATTCCTTGCATAACTTTTTATACTGTTTAAGTTCATTATTTGTTTTGACAATAATACATATTTAAACTCTTCCTGTTAATCACTTGTACACAAATCTTTCCAATCTAAATATTTAAAAAAATCTTTATAAGTTTAAAATTTATTAAGATAACTTGGTTTTTACTTCTAAATAAACATGATCTTCTTTTAAAAATACATATACTATTAAAATTTTATTGCAAAAACCTTCAAACTCATTGAGTAAAGGCCTTTTGGCCTTGTATTTTTTCAAAATACATTTAAAACTGCCTTTTTAATCTATTTTGCAAAATAAGAAAAAGATAAAGAGCACACTTTTCCATCATAACAAGCTATATTTCAGGCTTGTAGCCCTTAATTTGACTGAGATATATATATTATATTTTTAATTCTTTTATACTTTTTTTTTTTCTTTTTTTTCCCTTTTTTTTTTTATTGCAAAAAACCCCTATAGGCGTTTTTTGTACAACTTAAAATTGTGCTACCCACATTTTTAACAACCTGAAATTTATTGGTTCTTAATTAATTATACAAATTATTAATTAATTTTACACAAAACAAATATTTACTTTTGTAACTTTTTGTAATCTTTCTAATTTATACAAAGGAATGTTACCTAAATACACATTTTTGTACACCTTGTGTAGCACACGATTTGTGTAATATGTGACCTAAATATCACGTGACCAGAAAATTACGTGACTTGTGTAACCTATACTAGATTCTTTGGTATTACATTACACAAAACAAATTATACCTTTTTGTGAAGCTTATAACATTTTCTACTTTGCTATTCAATTCACTAAATTCAAACTTCTCTTCAACAATTTTAAATATTGACTCTAATTATAATCAAAGTCTTATTCAAATCAAATATCAAATAATATTATTCTAGTATGCCTACATTAACATCCGAAGAACCTGATACTTTAGTCTCGATTTCTTTTACAAAAATGTTTTTGGAACTTATGGATCCTATGTAGTCGCTATATATGAAGATAATCCACTAATTGTCAAACCAATCCAAAAAAATTTCTATCCAACAACCTGCTTTGATACAAATCTTCATTCTATAAAAAATGCAAAGGCAACACATTTTTTTCCTGCACCACTTTCAACTGCTATAGTTTCTTGTATTTGCAAAAAATACCATACTAAATTCATAGCAGAAAATGACAAAACCTACAACTCTCCACAAGATTCTAGTATTAGTCCAACTACATCTAATAAACAAATAAAAAATCTTATCTGACAACTTAATACTACACAACAAACAATCCCACCATCTCCAAGTTCTCAACATAAATCCACTTTAACTAACCCTACTAATCCATCCTCACCTTCACTATCTCTACATATTCATACTTGCCCAAAATGTTGGCATGCAATTAGTTGTAAAATGGCTAACAGTCAACATTACCCACAAGGTGATGTAATTAAAGAAGAAGAAGACTATTATCATTCTAGTTGTATAGCTAATACTTCTGCACTCTCTTCTACTATTGCATCTAACCAAGCTTTTCTACAACAACAATTGAAACAAATATATAATACTTCTACTACTACTGAATTATTTTCTAATATTTCTTCAACTAATACTACTTCCTTACCTAAACAACAACAAAACTCTAACTTATCTCAATCTAACAAAAATACTCAATATAATCCACTTGCTAATTTATTTCCACTTACTCTTTTAGAAACTTTATCAACAAAAAATATTCATACTAGTAGTATGGAAATTGATCTTCCTACTGATTTTCAAGATTCTCTTGCTACAAATCAATTTCTTAACAAAAATACAAACCAAACCCAGCCTACTTTTACTCAATGCCAAAACCTACTATTAAACGAACCAAAACCTAAACCAAACCCATCTTATGATTGGTTACTTAATTTTCCTATTACTGAAGAAATGGAACCTAATAAGAAGTTCCAAACTAAACTCTCTCACCAACTTTTTGGTTTTCTTAAAAAACACCTTTTTGACTTCTTTCCTGGAAAAGAAATCAAATCAGAAAAAAAGAACCAACCAGCTTACAAAGCATCCTTCAAACATCTTTTCCGTTCAATGACTGGCCAACGTCCTGATTTCTTAATAGACCTTATTTTCAAACACAACTCTAATATCAGCAAAAATGCTACAATACTATTTGACTATCTCGAATCCACATTCAAAAATATTACCTTACAGTTTACAATAATTTTATTCAAAAAACTCAACTATAAAGAAATATTTGCCTCTCCGGTTACTGTACTACCCTACAAAACACAAAACTGACTTCAACTATGCCTTAATCTAGCCCGTCCACACCTTTATCTTTCAAATAACTATCAAACAATCAACTACAAAAAATTTGCTGCGGACTTTGAATTTAGTTCTAAATATCCTAAAATTGAATTTACTATTGAAAGTATTGATGAAAACAAACCTTGCCTTGAAATCAAATCCAATTCCAAATTTAATATCCAACTTTTATTTAATATTCCAAAAACTACATTTTTATAAAGCTACCGTGTCCTATCACTATCTAACTCATTGGATCACTACAAAGAGTGGTTTAATAGATTTTTTCCCAACTACACTCGCCAATTCACTACTCTACCAAATGAAAAAGATACCTATGTCTTACTTAAAAATAAGATCCGTCAACAATTTATTTTTCAACTAAACAAATTTCTACCAACTAACTTTGAATTTCAAGAACCACAAAAACCACTACAACGACAACATAAAGCTACCAAAGCTACTAACTTCCATATGCTTTCTTGTGACAATAAAAACTGTGAATATATGGAAGGAAAAATCTTTCACAACAGAGACAAACTATATAAAGACATACTTGAAAAATCTTACTCTATCTATCCTAAAAAAGACGCAGAAGCTTTGCATGAACCTAAACTTGATCCATCTATTTTTCATATAGATAGAAAACATGAAGCTACTCTTAAGCAAACTATACCAACCAAAGTACTTGAAAACTTAGCAAAAGAAGCAGAAGAAAAAGCCATCAAAATAAACAATATTATCTCTACTTTACTGAAACTTAAAAAAAAGTATATATGTTTTTATAATAAAATAATAATATTTTGAAAATATAATAAATATGCTTTTATATAAAAAATATTTTAATAATGTTTTTATAATATATTAATAATATAATAAAAATTTTAAAAATAAAATAAAAATTTAAATCTGTTTCAAAAATATTATAAAATTATTATAAAAACATTATTATTATATTTTAAAAATAGTTTAAAATAAGCTTTTTAAAAATGTTTTTAAAACATTATTTTAATATTATCAAAATTATTATAAAAACATTATTATTATTATTTAAAAATAACTTAAAATAAACTTTTAAAAATGTTTTTAATACATTATTAAAAATATTGTAAAAATATTATTATTATATTTTAAAAAAAAATTTAAATAATTTTTTTAAAATATTTTTAAAACATTATTTTAATATTATTAAAAATATTATAAAAACATTATTATTATATTTTAAAAATATATTAAAATAAGTTTTTTAAAAATATTTTTTAAACCAAAATTATTTTTAAAAAATGCTTATATCTCGTAATTTTGCTTATGAAACCATCCTTCGTATTTTAACAAAAAATCTTTTTTGCAAGATTTTGGGGTAAACACATTTGTCTAAATCATTATATTATTGATTTGTTTTATTTATATTATATTTAATATTATAAAATATATTATAATATAATATATTTATATAATATAAATATTTATATTATACTATAAATATGAAATTTATTTAGTTTAATAATGTTTTAAAAATGTTTTTATTAATATTACTAAAACAGTTTTAATATATATTATTTATATTATTATTATTAACTTATAACTAGTAATTATTATGTTTTTTAAAATATAATAAAAACATAATAGATATATAATCATAATATTTTTAATTTTTTTATAGTTTCAGTAAAGTAGTCCAAAACACTGTAGATTTTATTTTTATAAATATCTTACCCTTTATCACCAAACTGCTTTGGAAAACCATAATATTCCTAACACATCCAAACAAGAGGGCATGAATAAGGCTACACATACTGTTATTGATACTCACTTTCTTGCTAGAATTATTATATACTTTGATTATATCAAAGATCAAACTCACACCTTTTCACAAATTGCCAAATATTACAAAGAAACTGCATATTAGGGTTCCTCAAATTCAAATCAAATCAAATATTAGATCAATTTGTATTTGATCAAATCAAATTGACCCTGATTTGAATTTGATTTGATTCAAATATTTGAATTTGAATTTGATTTGAATTTGAATTTTTAATAGTAATTTTCAAATCAAATCAAATATTTGTCAAATTAAATCAAATTTGGCCATATTTGAATTTGATCAAATATTTGATTCAAATATTTGAAGATCAAATCAAATTGCAGAACCCTACTGCATATATAGAAGCAGAAATTTTATAAAACAAAAATTTAATCTTAACTTTCAACCTATTACAAATCTAGAAGCTCTTTTTCTAGATCATTTTTTTCATTAAACTTGTCTTTTACAAACAACATAAATGCAGCTACCGCCTTATTAAAAGACACCCATTGCAGTTAATAAGAAAATGATGTAAGTAGGCAGGTGAATAAGCCCAGTGTTTAAAATTCAAATCTAAAGTTATGTTCTCAAAAGAACATAATTTAAATTTTTATTGTTCTCAAAAACTTTTTAATGTTCATTATATATTAAATAAATTGAATATTAATTTTTAAAAAATGTTAATATTCTATACTTACAATTCACATACTAAGTTCATACTTATCTATTAATAATTTTTTAAAGTTTGTATATAATTCTTTATATTTTTTCTACATAACACAATATATAATACAATTCAATTTCTAATAATTTTGTTAAATTTCAAGTGCTTTTCATATTTGCTTATAATAAAACAAGACTTTCTATAATATTTTACTGATGCTACTATTGGTTAATGTGATAAATTAGAATCAAATTACTTTGTTATTTAACTATTTAAATTTCATACTAACAAATACTTTGTATCTTTTTTCTTGCTTAGTATTAGTATATCATTTGATACAAATCATCTATTTAAGTTTATACAATAATAATACTCTTGCACAATTAATATATATTTTATTTTAAAAATCTTTAAAGATGATTTTCTTAATATTTATTTGTTATCTATATTGTGCAACTTTAAATATACGTGCTATACATAATATGTATATACATATGTACATAATGTTGTTAGTCGAAATTATTTTTGCTAATGTCAAAATTTGTCTAAATTAATTTAGTCATTTAGACATTTAGACAATTTAATTTTTTAATAGTAATTTTTAAAAAAATAACAAAGTCAAAATTGCCTAAATTCAATTTGCCTAAATGCCTAAATGACTAAATTATTTCGACTAACAACACTATATGTACATATGTATATACGTATATATATTTATGCAGAATTTGTCATGATCAAATTACATTATCAAATTGATGAACATTTTATATAATTTATTGTTCTTATTAATAAATCTAGAACATAAAAATTTTATAAATGTTCTCTTTGAACCATCAAATAAAAGAACCTTTTCTAAATATCAATATTCTTAAAAAAATTCAAATGTTCATTGAGAACCATGAGAACATTAAATTTTAAACACTGGATAAGCCTATTTACGCGAAGGTCCAGGATAATGACAGTCAGATCCAACGAACAGAACAGACTATGGATACCTGCGCAGCTGTGAGAGCCAAGCCTAAAACGGTGAGCGACCTTGTAAAAGACGCAAATATCTCCTCAGATAATATTACATTATATCACTCTGAGAAAACTTGCTATAATCTTTTTCTACAAAAATACAACCTTCCCCTACTTTCAAAACCACAAACTCTTAAATCTTTTATTAAACACCTGCTTAAACAATCTTTTTTCTATCCTTATAAGATATCTAAAAATACAACTACACTAGAAACTCATATATATCTAAGTATTAAAGACAAACTTCTTCCAAATCATACTTTACTATCACCTAACCAATTCTCTATCTATTATGACTCACCTATTAAATCTTCATCCAACAACTACCAAGAAAATAATCTCCCTACTTCTACAACAACTCCTTATATAGATAACTCTACACCTTCTAACTCTTCTACCCTAAAACTCAATATAGCAACACATAATGTACAAGGCTATAATACACCAACTAAAAGACAACTTTGGGAGGAATTCTGTCTTAAAAACAATTTACATATTATTAGTATAACAGAAACAAAAATTTCATCCTTAAAATCTAAAAAATTTTTTAATACTCCACAATTTACTTACTTCTGGTCTAGTTTAGACAATTCAGCAGAAGGCACTGGTATAATGATCAATAACTTCTTAAAATCCCATATTCACAATATTCATACACACCCTGGTGGAGCTATTGCAATTGATTTGTTTTTTAAACATGACTTCAAATTTGAATAATATCAGTCTATCTTTCTTCAACAAACCAGCAATATCGCAACCAAACACAAGATAAAGTAATAAACTGGATTCAGCAAGCTCTATCTCTGAATTTGCACCCTATTATTCTTGGAGACTTTAATGCCTCTAATACTTCTTACCAGTCAATATCCAAATTCAAGCTATTATCCTACCTCCACAATAATAATATGTATGATCTTGCAGACCATACCAACAATCTACAATATACCTGGCAACACAACAATTTGTGCAGCCGTATTGACTACATTTGGGCATATGATTCAATTATTCCTTATTTTACAAACTTTGCTCTTCAAGAACCACTATCTTCTACTCAGAGTGATCATCTTATCCTTATTTCTAGTTGGACATTTCCTTTTGCACTTTCATCAAAACTTCGACACAAAACCCAATGCAAACGTAGAATTTTTAACTATAAATCTATGACCAAAGAAAAATGGGAAGAATTTCATCCCAAACTCAAAACAAAATTCAGTCACTTAATACCCCATTATCTATACATACTACAGAATCCCTAGAGTGTACTTGGCACAAAATCCAAACAAGTATTATTAGTTCTGCTCTTCAAATTATACCTAACAAAAAATTTTCTGTCTGAAACTTTAATCATACCTTTTTCCCCAAAGCGACAAACCTTCATCAAGATCTCCAAATTATAGGAAGCATTATGAAACAAACTAAATATGCACTGTCCTGCAATTGTACACTACCTCCTAATATCTATTCACAAATTTCATATATTAATTCTAAACACAATCTCAATATTCCACAACCTCCTC
>QKWP01002002.1:52861-78457 GCA_003550325.1 Gigaspora rosea | reverse complement strand
GAGTTTTTTGTCAAAAGATGTGGAAGTCTAGACAGAAACATACTTTTGGTTATCTATACTATTCTACAAAACGCAAAACTTACACTCTTTACAAGTTTTGGTCTCCCTGCTATCTCTCTTTGGTTTTTTCGAAATTTCGCCAAAAAGTGGGCAATCCAGTTTACCTCCTCCAAAAGATCGGCAGTGTTTACACCTTCCAATTTGGGAATACGTCTATCTAATCGGAATCAGTCACGAGTGAATTTGAATCCTGCGAATAAACAAATGACATGTGAGATGTTTTGGTGAAAAATTCGAGATGAAATTTCTTTCTAGAACCTTCTATTAGGCGTAGTTTAGTTTTCTTTCTTTTATGTACATAATACTTTGGCAGAATTCTACTGCGCAGTATTATAATTTTTAAATATTAGCAGTATTAGTATTAGTATTATTATTAGTATTAGTATTAGTATTTGTTATCTCCTTTCTTTTTTCTCGTTTTTTTAGATAGGATTAGTCAGTTCCGCCTTGTTTATAGGCTTTTTCTTTGTTTCTCTCATCTTACATCTTTTTCTTTTGTTGTTGTTTTTGGTTTCTTGTCTAGGTTCGATGCTATTTCCCCTCCTTTTTTACAACCCTTTTATTTCTTTTATATTTCATTTTTTTTTGAATGGTAGTATACAGATAATAGTACATGCTACTATTATCTAACCCCACCATTGATGCTAGATGGGAGGGATTTGAAGAGAAATCCTATAAACTTGACGGCACTGACGTTGAGACTTCATTCTCTCAGGAGTTTGGTGCGACAAGTTGCATTTGGGCGCTCTTAGAAGTAGCCAGATGATGTTGGACCTATATATTAGTGGATATATTAGTTCGTTTACAATTGTAAACTTCTCAGGATTAATAAACTAGTTAGGCTCTAGCAAGGCCGTCAAAGTTAAAAAAAAAAAAATAATAATAATATCTTTTTTTAAAAAAATTTACTATATATAAATTGTACCAATTTATATAATTGGTAATAACTTTTGATCCACTGGTCTGTTTTGAATGATTTAACTACCAAAATGCTCATCTCAGTGTGACGATTCTTACAAGCCCAAAATCGTTAAATTCCAATCACAGGATCCCAATATCAATAAAGATTTGTATCATTTTAATCAAATTAGTTTATATATATAGAACCAATTTGATTAAAATAATACAAATCTTTATTGATATTGTGATTCTGTGATTGGAATTTAACAATTTTGAGCTTGTTAGAATCATCTCGATGAGACGAGCACTATGGTGGTTAAATCATTTATAATGGGCTGGTGGGTCAATAGTTATTTAATAATAAAGAAATTTATTTAAAATTACTATTGAAATTGCACAAAAGTTGAACGATCTTGGGATCCTGTAATTGGATTTTAACGATTTTGTGCTTGTTAGAATCGTCTCATTTAGACAAACATTTTGGTAGTTAAATCATTCAAAATGGACTAGTGGATCAAAAGTTATTATCAATTCTATAAGTTGGAGCATATAATAAATTTTTAATAATTTATTAATTATTTAACTTTAAAGCTTAATTTTTTGTTAACCAGTAATCCAAATTTACTCAAATGTTAGCCACATGTTTATTATATTTACATCAATGCACTTGCATAGTACAAACTTATAAATACAAACTGGTTTCGAAAATGATTAAAATAGATTTTTTTTTTAAAAAAACAAAAATTTTTTTAAAAAAATTTAAAAAGTTTTGCATTAAAAATTATTAAAATAATTGGTATTAAAATAATAAAAATCATATAAAAGTTAGATTAAAACTTACTTTATTAATATAAAAAAATTTTAAATAATTAATCAAAAATTTAAAAACTTTTATTTAATACAAAAATTACCAAAGTTTTTGGTGTGCAAATCTTTTTGCACTGGACCATATCTATTTTATAAAATTATAAAAAAAAATATATAAAATTACTATAAACTTTAAAACTTTGAAGTTTCTTTCTCTACATAAAATTAAATTTTTTAGGAATATAGAACAAGAGGAAAAAAATTGAATATAAAAATCAAATTAAAATTTCACTAATTTTGTGCAAAATGAAAATATACCTTTATTAAAAACAAATATTTAGCAATCTTAAATTATGTAAAATCATGTTTTAAACAACTTTACTTAGATGATGAAAGTAGATTACCTTGTAAGAAAAATAGGTTATCTATATACTAAATTAAAATTTTGGATTTTTTAATATAAAACTTTTTTTTTGATTAGATAATCTATTTCAGGCCTTTAAGCAAAGTTGTTTGGCATGTGATTCTACTTAAAATAAAGTTGTAATGCATTTTTCAGACCTTTTACTAAGTAAAAATAAAGTTAAAGAAGTGACAAAAATCAAATAATTTTTTAGAAGAGAGAAAAAATAAAAAAAGATGAAATTATATATAAAAAATCTAACTATATATATATTAAAGAGTAAGAGGAGTAGGCCTCTGATAAAAAATAATCAGGTAATTAATAACATGGTCCTTAAAGTTAAAAAAAAATTTTTCTAAAAAAATTTTTTAGTTTCTAAAAAAATTTTCTAAAAAAATTTTTTAGTTTCTAAAAAAATTTTTTAAAAAAAATTTTTTTTAATTTTAAACTTATTTTATACTTAGTAAAAAGTTAAAAAACATGTTGCAACCTTGTTCTAAATAGAATTAAGTGCTAAACAACTTTGTTTAAGGCCTGAAGTAGATTATCTAATCAAAAAATACAGTTTATATTGAAAACCCAAAAATTTTAATTTTAGTACATAGATAATATATTTTTTACAAAGTAATCTATTTTTATTATTTAAGTAAAGTTGTTCAAAATATAAATTTACATATACTTATTATTTTAAAATTGTCAAATATTTGTTTTTGGTAAAGTTACATTTTTATTTCGTACAAAATTAGCAAAATTTTAATTTGATTTTTAAGCTTAATTTTTTCTTCTCTTCTTGTTCTATATTCCTAAAAAATTTAATTTTAAGTTAATATATAGAGGAAAAATATCAAAGATTCAAAGTTCATAACTTATTCACCAATTACATTCTAGTCAGAGCACATGTTAGGGGGGCTTTCAGAAATTACGCAATATTTTGTTACTAATAAATTTCAAAATTTTCCCTACCACCCACACCTGATACTCTATTAGCCAATCAAATTTTATATTTTTTAAAATTTATTCATATGTTTATGAAATTGATAATAACTATTTCTCTACTGGACCAATTTAGATGATTTAACTACCAAAATGTTCGTCTCACTGAGATGATTCTAACAAGCCCAAANCTACCAAAATGTTCGTCTCACTGAGATGATTCTAACAAGCCCAAAATCGTTAAAATCAAATCACAGGGTCCCATGATTATTCAACTTTTGTGTAATTTTAATAGTGATTTTTTAGAATCACAAGTAAATTTCTTTAATATTGAATAACTTTTGATCCACTGGCCCAATTTGGATAATTTAACTACCAAAATGTTCGTCTCAGTGAGACGATTCTAACAAGCCCAAAATCGCTAAATTCTAATCACAGGATCCCAAGATCAATAAAGATTTGTATTGTTAGACAAGCAATAAAATCATTATCAATCTCGGAATCCTGTAATTGGAATTTAAGATTTTGGGCTTGTTAGAATCGGCTCACTGAGGCGAACATTTTGGCAGTTAAATAATTCAAAACGGGCCAGTGGATCAAAAGTTATTCAATATTAAAGATATTTACTTAGTGATTTTTAAAAATCACTATTAAAATTACACAAAAGTTGAACGATCTTGGGACCCTGTGATTAGATTTTAACGATTTGGTCTTGTTAGAATTATCTCAGTGAGATGAACATTTTGGTAGTTAAATCATCTAAATTGGTCTAGTAGATCAATAGTTATTAATAATTTTATAATTTTATACTTTTGAGCAGAATTATAAAAATTTAACCAGAATTATAATTATAACCTGATATTTTTGGGACCCCACCCACCCACTAAAAAATCTCGTAATTTTTGGAAGCCCCCTTACCAATAGGTTAAATACTTCGCAAAATCAGTATTTGGTCCACAATGTGGATCAAATATGGTATCTCTACTAATCATATTTTAACCATCCAAATCTAGATAAGTCTTTATTTTATCACTTTAGTAGATTTAGATTATAGATAAACTAGTCTGAGCTTCTATTTTTGAATATAATTGATATGTTTTTGTTATTATACAATTTAAGTTGTTTATATAGTCTTTATGTAAGAATACTAATATTTATTACCTAATATTTATTACCATATAAGCGGATCGGCGTAATTGTCGATAAACTGTTACACAAAAATTTGCTCCTAAGTAACATTGAAAAACTAACAAACGAAGTACTTGTTACAACTAACAAAAGAACCTTTTTGACGCCTAGACAAGTTAAAAAACTAATAAAACTTAATAAAATAGCTATGCTAAGCTGTAGAAAGAAGTACTTTTATCGTTTGTTGAAATATTCAGGTGTTTTAGGATGGGTTGGGCATTGAGAAATGGGTTGGTAACTATTAAGGGTAAATTCGGAAGCTAATTTTCAAAAAAATGGTCTTTTTAATATACTTTTGGTTTATAATTAAATACATGAATTTCGTAATTTTCTATGTACTTAATTATAAATACAAAGCTGGTTAAAAAGGCTGTTTTTGTGAAAATTCGCTTTGTAATAAATTTTCGCGTAAAATTTTTTTGATAATCCTCGATCATAATTGGTCGAGCTGACATGTTACACCGATCCGCCGATATGCTATAGAGGCTTATTCCCATCCCAGATAATATTTTTGTTAAATTTAATTAGCTGAAATTTTCATATAAGGTAAGATTGGCTTCTACCCCCTAAAATATTATTTAATAAATGTTAGCATTCTAATTTTTTATATAATTCTCCAATAAAAATACAAGCAAGGCCTTATTTTTTTTTTTAAAAAAAAAAAAAACTTATTCAAAATAATGTAACAAATCAGTTGACTGACATGCATAATACAGTCAGACCTCTCTAAATGCATCCCCCCTAAATGCATAACCTCTTTAAATGCATATTAATTGTTTGGCCCATTGACGGGCTTAATAAATAAGTGCATATTCTTTATTCTGCATATGCATACTATTTTCTTGGCCCATCTATATAAATCCCTCTATAAATGCATATCACGTGACCACTGGCCAATCAAATCAGGACTACATGTTATGATTTTGTATATCATATGACTTAATTAATTGATAATCCACCTATTAACTGGAAAATGGCAAAATGTGGCGTGCTTCCATCTAAAAGTTTTTTCTTACTAAGTTAATGATACATGTCCACTAATTGAAAGTTGTAGAGCTCGTCGAAATGCATCTAACGGTGGTTAAATCATCCAAATCGGCCCAGTGGATGGCGAGTTATCGTTGAAAACTATTGGCAAACTATATAAAATTACATATAAAAATCACTATAGGCGAAATATGGCGTGCTTCCATCTAAAACATTAACTTAGTAAGAAAAAATGTTTTAGATGGAAGCACGCCACATTTTGTCTATAGTGATTTTCATATGTAATTTTATATAGTCGGCCAATTGTTTTTCAACGATAACTCGCCATCCACTAGGCCAATTTGGATGATTTAACCACCGTTAAATGCGCCTTGACAAGCTTTACAACTTTTAATTAGTGGACATGTATTGTTAACTTAGTAAGAAAAAACTTTTAGATGGAAGCACGCCACATTTCGCCATTTTGACTTATAAAAATAAATGTTCTCTAAATGCATACCTCCTTAAATGTATACTTCAGAGCTGGTCCCAACGATATGCATTTAGAGAGGTCTTACTGTACTTTATAAACTCAAAATAGTATTTCCAAAATATAGAAGTACGTGGGTGAAATAAAAAGTTTTGTCAATAAATCAATATCTTAATCGTTTTTAAATACACAGTTTTAAATTTTATATATATTAATAAGTAGTTATAATGAATTTGTAAAAAAAATTTTAGTTAATTTTAATTAGATAGTTGTTAAAAAAATTGGTTTTTAAATTTATTAATTTAACCAATTAAAATTTATTATTATAAAAATTTAAATTAAGTCATTTATATTAAAAATTTTTATATAATAAAAAAATTATATAATCAAAATAATGAACTATATTTATATAATTTTTTTTGTTAAAGTCTGCCGCTATGGGTAGGAGTCTTTTTATTTAAGTATATGAACCTCGAAAACCTCTACAGGCTCCTGATATTTGTTATATAAATAAGAGTACAACTAGCCACACATACAACTTTTGGTTGTCTAATTTAAGTAGTCTGCCTGAAGGTTCTACACTAGCTACTATATCTGCAACCCAACTAGAGGATTGCCTATTTAAACTCTTTGGTCCATGCTTTGTCTGCTAGCCCATTTGTATCATTGGGTTAGCTCTCCAGTACATTAGCCAGTCAAGGACAGCCCAGATGCCAACAAACACTCCCTTAGAACTAGTTTATTCTCGCAAGAAACTTGGTAGAGCAGTCTCTGTTCTATACAGATATTATCTATACTTCAGTAACTTATACATTCACTGAGACTTATACTTGCAGTTAGAAAATCCTTGCAACTACTACCATTATCTACTTCTGCCCTTGTAAGGTTCACTTCAACTCCGGTACCCACTATTATTTTTCTACTAGTCCTTTCCCAATATATCCCAGACTTCCAATCCAGTTGGCCTAAAAGGGTTGATCTACTCGGCATTAGGTGCTATTATAGTTTTTTTTTCTTCTGGTACCTACTTCTATAACATAGGTTCTTTTTCTTCGATACAACTCCAGCATAGAGGTTGGAACCGGTTTTAAATATTCGAGTTTATCACATCTAAATTCGAGTTTATCACACCAAAATTCGAGTTTATCACATTAACTATTAATAAATGACGTGATAAACTCGAATTTTGGTGTGATAAACTTGAATTTAGATGTGATAAACTCGAATATTTAAAACCGGTTCCAACCTCTACTCCAGCAGCTAGGTTGTTAAGGACCCGAGCAATCTATGAACAGCTAACTATTTAAAAAGATCTTAATATATTACTAAAAATAGAAAAGATCTACAGAAAAATGGTCAAAAATAAGCATTAATATTACTAAATATAGAAAAGATCTACAAAAAAATAGTCAAAAATATGCAAAAGCAAATAGTAATCTATCTATGTATAGCTCGGGGTCCTGGTTGATAGATCTTGTTCCTGAGAGGGTTCCTGAATACTAATATGTTATATATATAAACTTTCATCTTCAAATCTTATATAGGTGTACAAAAAAATTTTATTATGGAAGTGTACATTGGCTTAAAGCTATATATTTAATGTACGACAGAAGTTTAATATAAGTTTTCTATATTTTAATAAAGTGTACAATAAAGCAAAATTTATTATTAAACTAATGTATGATAAAGATTAAATATTTAAGTTTGCTTTTTGAAATTTTTTGAAAATTTTCTCAAAGTTTTATTCTGATCTTGCTTGTAATTTACATTTATTCATTTTTTATTTAAAACTTTTCAATTTACTAATTTCTTCCCATTGTCTAAGGGCATGCCATTTATTACATAATATTTTTTACTTAGTAGCCGCCTTTACCCATATATAGTATAATCATTTTATCTAATTCTGATTAATTAATATAATATATGATGTGATCACTACCCCTGGCTATGTATCCATGGTAAAAATTATGTAATAAATGGCATGCCCCAACTGCCTAGAATTATTTATGCTAATTTATATATTATTTTCTAAATAAAATATATTATTTTTGTTAGGGTTAGAATTAAAGCTAAGTAAATAATATTATACGGTACTAAAATTTTGCAAGGAATTTTTTTTATTAGTATACAAAAGATGATTTCTTAGACAAAGTTTTGCAATAAGTGTAACTTTTCAAAAAAAGTAATTGTTGTTTTAATTATCACATTATATCTAATCTTGCATTTTGATTGATCAATAACAAAAATTAGTAGAGAAATTAGTATAACCTCTCTTATATACTGTATAATATACCAATTTAATATAATTAGTATGTGTACACCAATCTTTTTTTAATAATATTAATTAAGTGTAAATTAAAGGTCAAGCAAATTTGTTATCAAAAAGCTCATTTTTGTACACAAATGGACAAACATTTTAAAAAATTTAGTTTGAGTATATGACAAAGGTTTTTTGCATATATTCAGGGGCTCTTTCCTAAGGTCAATATCCAGTTCTCCGGCTTCGGTCCAATATTTCGTTTTGGTAGCACCGTCAAAGCCTTTGCTACCTCTTTACTCAGAACTTGCCAAATGGGTTTCCATTTTTCCAGTTTCTTGAATTTGTTTGTATTACAAAACACAACATCACCTGAAAGCTTCTATTCGAGATAGTAACCAAGGACTACAGGTAATATATCCAACTAATTGACAGAAAACGGTTACCAGAACACAGGTTTATTTGTTCAAAAACGTCGCTAATGGAATTTGAATCCTAGACCTGCCACTTGGAGTGACAACTTACCAACTTCTCTAAGTCGCCACACCACTATATTTATATAATTAAACTTTATATAAATAAATTTTATTTATAATTATTTGAAGTAATTTTATTATAAATTAAATAGTTTACTATATATAGTAATTTATTTACTAAATTTATCTATATAACAATTTTAATTTTTTGTTGTTTTAAATAAATTTAATAATTTTATTTGAAAATAAAATATTTATAAAAAAAATTTTGCAAAATTATTATTAATATTTATAAAATTTATAAAAATATTAAAAATAAAAAAACTATAGCTTTGCAAAATTTAATTAAACAAAGAAAAACAATTATTATAAAACGCACTTATGGTGTTTTACCACCATAGAGAGTTGTCTAAAGCCAGGTGCATTCACAGATATAAAGCCAATCAAATCGTAAAATTTGATCTTTACGGATTAGCCCGACGAGACAAAAACAAAGAAAAAAGTGAAAAACGCCGAAAATACAAAAAACGAGTGTCTAAACCTGTATAGGAGCATTAATAAAAAATGTTGGAAAGACAATTTTACTTATAAATTAAGCCTAACCCTAACCCCTAACTAATCCTTAGGGTGGTGACAGATATTATTTAATATTTTAGGGGGGAAGGGCGGTCTCTGAACTCTTACATTAAATATAGAAGTTCATAATAGCCAATCAAATTTCTCTTATATAGGGGGGAGGGATAGGAGGTATAGTAAAATTATATTACGTAATATATATCACCACCCTTACCCTAATTTTAATTAAATAATCAAAAACATATAAACGCATCTGGCTTTAGTTATCCCCCACTATAGGTAAATTAGATTTGCAAATCTGTGTAACAAAAACAAAAAAATAAATTTTTACAAAACAAATAAATTTTAATTACTTTAGAGTTAGGGTAAGGCCTGGAATTTTATTAGGGCATTAGTATATACAAAATTTAGCAAGAAATTTTTTTATTAGAGCCCCAAAGGTGGTTTTATAAGCAAAATTTTGCAATATGAATGTTTTTTTTTAAAAAAATAAACAAAAAAACGAAAATTTTTGTTACACCTGATCTTAAATTTTGATTGGCTATTCTAATAGTTTTGTGTAACATAGTGTAAAACACCATAGGTGCATTTTAGTAAAACTCAAAAAAATTTTAAATTATTAATTTTTTAAATTTTAATATATTAACTTAAAAATAAATTATATATTTAAAAACTACAAGACGACAAAAACCGCTTCTTAAGCTCTGAATTAACACAAATATAACAGTGTTAACTTACATTATATTAAAGCAAGTAACGTTTTTTTAGCTCTAACCTACTTTAATAAAAAAGGCTTCTAGCGCGGGATTATTTAGGATTATCTAAGCTAGGGTTCTAAACTAACTATTCCGGTAGCAACTAAAAAAAAATTTTTTTGTAAAACGTAAGTAGGCATGTATAATAGCCAATCAAATTCGAGAATTGATGCATAGATCATTCTAGAATCCGATTTCTTAATTCGGACCGAACTGAAGTAATGTTTGCATCACAGTACGTACATTCAATATAACAGGTGATCTTTGACCATTTATACCATCTCATTTTCACACATACAAAATGATTGGTGAAAATGTAGGAAACACTCGAGACGGGAGTATCATTTTATAATAGTAGGATATAACTGATTTTAGTATTAGTTAAATTGGTAATACTGTTCAGGAAATTAAAACTCTCTCCACTGATCAACTTTTCCAAATCTAGCAGAAAGGAAAAAAGCTGAAAACGAGATAAGTAACTTAGGAAACAGCCAAAAACTCCCTAAGGAGAAAGAAGGACAAGCAAAAATAATATAGAGTTTGCTAATACAACCTAGGGGTTAGTAAAATTACAGGGGCCAACTTATTATAAATATATAGCTAATAAAACATTGCATAATTATTTGTGTAACAATCATATAAATATATAATAAAAATATTCACGATACTATACCAAAGAATATTCGGTTGTATTAATTGACTACTGATTTAAGACAGGCTGTTGTCACCTTCTATTTCTGCCACCTGGTAGGTTTGTACAGGAATTGGGCACATGTTGGTGTTCATAGGAACTAAATATCACTCTTGAATAATGAAATTTGTCAAATTCTGAAATTATTAACCTATATGCGTTCATTTTAAACATTCTGTTATAATAGATCACAAGCTATTTTTTATATGAACATAAGGCCGTTGTAAGACATACTCTATTATTATTGTATGGGTCTTATGTAACAACCTGTGCTTTTTTTACTCATTTATTGGCACATGTTTAAATCGGAACACTTTCATATTTGATAAAAATTTGATAGTGTTTTGATTTAATTATTTTATTTTTATTATTAAAGTATTTGCCTTAACAATTTTAAAAATGTTGATTTAAGTAATGTATGATCTTCTTCCTTCGTCCACTGACTTAAATTCACAGAAGAAGAGACAGTAAAGATATTACGACATGGAGTGTGATGTGAAGTGCGACGTAGAGTGCAACGTGGAGTACAACATGGAGTATAGTGCGGAATGGGACTTAATAAGGGCTTGGATTAGGCTTTTTTCGTCATGTTCATTCTTTTCCAATGTACAATGAATGGGCCGAAGATATATTGAATTAGTTTTACTGACTGCATGGGATATTGAAGATAAATTGCCATTTATTGACATAGAATCAAGTGGACTTAAAGCAAGTTATACAGGTAAATATGAAAATGAGAAATCTCACTGAAACATATTTAATATGCTACTGCATTTAAAAGAATATCATCATAGCTATTTATTTTATTAATAACATTTTAATTAAAGATTCTGATGACTATAAAGCTGTAATCGTTCGAGCAAACAATCCAATCCCTTCAGAGGACAGAATATTTTACTTTGAAATTAAAATTATAAACAAAGAAAAAAATAGGTAATTTTAATAATTATTTCGTATCATAAACATCACCTTTGTTTTGGTAATTTTTTATAATTTAATTCTATTTTCTTAATAGAATGATTGGAATCAGATATTGTACAAAGCAAAGCGATAAAAAATAGACGATTCAAATTATATAAATAATATGCTCATGCCTGATAATAGCAAATTTTTATTTTATTTTTCATTATTATAGATTAATGTTTATATCAT
Organism: Gigaspora rosea; assembly: GCA_003550325.1. Classification (NCBI taxonomy): domain Eukaryota; kingdom Fungi; phylum Glomeromycota; class Glomeromycetes; order Diversisporales; family Gigasporaceae; genus Gigaspora; species Gigaspora rosea. Next base: position 66,803 of record QKWP01002002.1, on the reverse strand, counting down.
ATCTTTTAGGACAGGAAAATAAATCATGGGGTGTGGTTACCATGGTGATGATGGATATTCTTTTTGTTCGGGAAGTGGCGAGCAATATAATTTACCACATCATAGATATACCGCTGAATATACTACTGGTGATATAATTGGATGCTATCTAAATTTTAGAAGTAACGTGCAGCGGGCACGTTCAATCAAAAAAAAATAATTTTTATGATCTGGTTTTGTTTTAAAGGTGTTGAACTATTTGAAAACTTAATTGTGTTGATTTATTTTCTTCCTTAACTAATTGAGTATAATGATTTCTCCGTCTAGTTTGTAAAACAATTTGTTTTTTATTAGTAGGAGGAAAAATTCTTTTTCTTGGGCTGTTTGGTTGGGGAAAATTACCAATCCACATAGTATTTTATACTAAAATTGAACTCAACTTAGGTAATCTACATTTAGAATTAAAGTTATATTTTAAAATGAATAGACAGAAATTTAATAATTATAAAATATTTTAAGGAATTGCGTGCCATCTATATAATAATAATAGCATCACGGTCAAGGTTGGGACATTCGTGCCATTTTCGCTTACTTTAAAACTTTTGGAAAAGCTTATACATGATTATGTTTTTGCTTTTAGTTTAGATTTATTTCATTTTTTTTTTTTTTAAAAAAAAATGCTTATGAATGAGATTTTAATAATTAGGTTCTTCTTGAAGTTTAACTTAATTGTTTGATATTTTGCACGAAAGAATTAATAATTTAAATTATCTTGCTATTATCTAAAGTGTGTATTTAATATTTCATCATGTCAATAATATTAAAATTGACTAGTATATATTGGTCGTCTCATTAATAGTGATACAAAAATAATGTATATTTTATTTAAAACAAAATAATACTTATTTTTTTAAATATAATCCAATGTTTTATTAACTAATAATAATTTTTGTACCTTTATCTCCTATATTCAAAAAAAAATTTTTAGCCAATATAACCTTTTAGTAGTAAGAATTAGCTAGTAAAAATAATTTTTTTAGTAGTTAAAAACTTATATTATGCATATTACTTCTAATTCCTACTAAGTAAAAACACTCAAAAAATTCTATCACGCTATGCTACTATGCAAGTACTTAGTCTAGCATTAGAGAAAAAAAAATAATTAATAAAATCTCTTAATTATTATTACATATAGCCATAACCTATATTGAGAAAATGTGATAATCAAATTCCTTATTTAGTTGGCTAATATTGTAATTGCAACTATTTCAAAAATATTGATAACATTTCAATATAGATTAATGCTTTTTTTTGCCAAAATTTAATATTTTTAATAACTTCAAATTCGGTCAAGTAAAAAAAGAAAATATATATAATAACTTTACCTAAAATTTTCCTATAAACTTTTAAGTTAAACTATTAGAAAGTTAAAAATTAAGAATAGTATAATACGAGGATAAATTAGTCCTAAGGGGATGTAGGTAGTATCCGGGACTGTCCTCGACTGACTAATGTATCGGAGGGCTGTACCGGTGATCACAAGTAGGATTGACATGCGAAGCGTTGGACCAGAGGGTTTAAATAGGCAATCCCCTAGTTGGGTTGTAGGTATGGCAACTAGTGTAGAACCTTCGGGCGGACTATTTAAATTAGACAACCAAAAGTTGTACGTGTGGCTAGTTGTACTCTCATTCAATGTAACTCAATTGTGGGTGCGCCCAAAGAGGCGCCCTTGATCCACAGGCTTGATTAAATAAACTCTCACCCAAAGCGGGAACTTTAACACAAAAAAAAAAAAAAAGAATAGTATAATAAAAAGTAATCTAAAAGTGGGTTCGATATTATATAAACTTTTTAATTTCTAATTAAATTTGTTTATATAGTATTTATACTTCAAAAAATATTAAGATTATTAATACTGGGCCTAGTGAATTAATCGTAATATCTTCTCAAATTTGACAGATACTTATCACATGATCTGCAGATTTTATAAATCGTTAATCAAACTTTGAGAAGTTATTATAATTAACCCACTTGACCTTATTAATAATCTTATCATTTTTAGAACCGCGGGAGTGAGAAAAAATATTTTATTTAGGCCACAGTAATAGCATATATTTTTAAAATCATCTTTAAATTACCTTTATAAAATTACTATTAATTTCACATGATTTTCTATTTTAGGCTTTACATTTTGGCGCATACGATATATGCATATGGTCAATAATGCCTTGACAGTAAACAAGAGGTAAACAACTTTTTATCTCGTTTACTGAATTTAGGAAGTAATTAAAGTTTAGCCTTGAATTATATCGCTAAAATCTATAGCCAATTTTTAGATCGCTACTGCAAGTTATGACTTTAATTATTGCGATTCTTAAAGTACATCTAACACTAAATTTATTATGGACCAATGTGAACGTAGTCCTATCGCTCTAATTGCTAATGAGAAGAAAATGGTTTTATCCGTTTATAACTATATTTATTCTCTTGAGATTATTAATCTGCGCCAACAAGTTTCTCTGGCAACAGGAGTTGGTGAAGCAACTGTTGCCCGTGTACTTGCAGAATTTAATAAAACTGGGGCAGTTGTAGTATCTGAAAAAGGACATCGGTCTTCTAGAACTCTTAAAACAGATTATGTAAAAATTATCCAAGACCTTATTTTAACTGCAAATAAAAATGGAACTCTACTTTCTCTTCGAATACTTGTTTTAGACTTAACTGAGTTGGGTTTTCCAGTATTAAAAGCACAACTTGCTCGTCATTTAAAGAAACTTGGATACTGTTATGGTAAGGGAGAACGGCAAAACATCTTATATGAGTCTCCTGAAAATTTTGCGTACCATGCACGATATCTTCGTTGGCAGTTTGAAAATATTCAAGATAAAAATGAAATACTAATTATTCCTGAAGTTTTTCTTGATGAATCTTACTGTCATATGCACCATAACCAAAGTTTTACTTGGCTTCCAAAAGATGGTATCGTTTATGAAAAGGGAAGGAGCCCTATGCTCATCATTTTTGGAGCAATTATTATTTTTTAGGATCATAATAACAATCAAATAAAAGGTGAGTTAGTTCATTAATCACTTCTTATCTGGGATCCCACTGCAAAGCTATCAACTGGAAAAGGAAGAAAAAAAATTCGAAAGGATGGGAGACTGTTCCCGATGCTGTTAAAAATGCTAATATTGTTCCTGATGAAGTTGACTATTATAGTAATTTCAATACAGAGGTTTTTAAAAAAATTTTTGAAAATCTTTGTGAAATCCTCAAATCCGACTATGGAACTTGTATAATTCATATGGATAGTGCAAGGTACCATAAACGCCATTCTAAATCTATGCCGAATTCGAACTGGAATAAAAATGCAATGGTAGAATGGTTAAGTGCTCGTGATATTGGGTTTAACTCTAAAATGACAAAGGCGGAGCTTTATGAAATAATAAAAAAAAAATACCCTTTGCTACCATTACTATAGCTAATAAGTTCGGTCATAAATTGTTTTATACTCCACCATACCATTGTGAATTACAACTGATTGAAATGGTGTGGGGGCTATAAAAAATAAAGTTGCTGGAGAGCTGTTGCCACCTGATGTTCTTTCTCTTCGTAATTCGTTGCTCTGTAAATTTCAAGAGGAAATAACATCAGAGGTTGTTGTTTCTTGCTGGAAAAAGTGTTTAAATAAAGCAAAAGAATATTGGGAGACAATTGAGATCAGTATAGGTGATGAAAGTAACGAAGAAAACAGTAGTGATACCGATGATAATTGATCAATCGTGAAACTTCATTAAGGCAAATAAATATAAGCCGAATTCTCTATATGTAAATGTTTTTTTTTTATTATGCACGTCGCTTTTATCTACTAAAGTTATATTCATAGTAATATATTATACATAAAATAAAATTTTTATAAATTTTGACGTCCTTTTAACTAATCAGTTTTGCGATTTGAATGCTTATAAAAAGTTTTTTTGATTTTCAAGAAGATTTAAAAAAAAACTTTACCTTTCAAAAACGGACAAAATTTTATTGCTAGTATAAAATTTTGACTAGCTAGAATTGTTTCTCATATTTGAAAATATATAATATTAAATTTTCACGATAATATGCTAAAAATTTTTTTATAAACTTTCAAAATTATTCAAGCTATCAAAACAAACTTAATAAACCTTTTTTGCAAATTTTTTTATTTTTTGATTTGTTTACTAATTTAACAGTTTAATGAAAAAAATTTTCATATATCACTATGAAAATTTAAAGTTTTATATTTTCGAATATGTAGAATGCATTTTTTAATAATTTATACGATGTTTACAATGCCAATTCGTATATTTTAATGACCAAACTTTCTTTTCAAAAAATCGACAAATTTTTTTGACTCAAGCTTAAACTATAAGTAAAAAATTCAAAAGTTATTTAAATTTTATAAAAATTTTAAGGTGCATATAAAATGGTATGGCAAATATTTATATTAAAAAAAATTACGTTTTGTATAATAAGTTAAAAACTTTTATATATAGCGAATTTATTCTCTGAATATTGATAATTATCGATCACGAAATCACATATTTGTAACACAAGCACATGACTAGCGAATAAAATATATGCACATAACTTTACGATTATAATATATACTTTTTCAGAACCTTAGCTGTTTTTCTTTATTAATTAATTAGGGGTTGCATATTTATTTCGTTAACTTGTAATAATAATATATGGTTGTATCACCGTTAATGAAACGACCTATATATTATAATAAAGCATTTATTTATTAATTTATACATTTTCATATGATTTTAAAGTACATAATAATCTTTATTCAAAAATTGATCCCTAATTACTTCTAAATACTAATCTAACCCTTATTTCTAACAAAATCCCGCTTTTAATTACCCGAACCTATTTTTAATCCTAGTCTTAAACCCCAACCCTATTTATACCACTAAATCCAACCTATTTAATCATACTATAGCCCAAATCTAACTATCATGCTTGTTCCAAATCTAACTATCGCGTTATGTCCTAAGAGTAATCATTTGGTTAATCATATATTGTCTTGAGAAATCGTTAAAGTAAACAGAATTAAACTTTACTCACAAAGAATGCTGTCAAATCGCCACAAGAACGCCATCGAATCACCATGTCAAAACACTACAAACGCTATCAAATCATTGTCGAAACATTGCAAGAGTGCCAACAAACTCCCACATCGAATCACCGTCAAGTTACTACAAGAACCAAGGAACATCAGAAAAACTCTGGGACAACTACAAAAATTAGAAACATTTTTAATACAAAATAAAAAAAACAAAAAAGAATAAAAAAAAAAACTTATACTTATGATCGTCAATCTTCTGTACATTACCAGAAGTGTATAACGGAGCTGAGAAGTGGAGATCTAGACCTAAGTGTATAAAATGAAATAATATTATTAAAGAATATTATTAATAATGAAAAAAAAACCTTATAGGCTTTGAGTCGGTATATGATCTCTTACCTTTGTTTCTTTTATCTTACAATAATTGACATAAATATATGATTCAGTTTTTTTAACAATAAAAGAACAGCTATAAAATTTCTTTATGATTAATTACTTACCTTTGTCTATTTCGAGTTTCAAAAAAAAAGAAATCCCAGTAAACAGATTATTTTAAAAAAATTAACAATCAAGACTTTGGACCGATTGAACATAATATATATGAATTTATATGATTTTTATATAAAGTAACAATTTTTGTATTACGATTAAACTTGTATAATATTGGAGTTGTCCTCCCATAATTTTACTAACCCCTAGGTACAACTTAAAAAAAAGGATATTACTAGCTGACAAACTTAAACTTCAAATTTTTTTGAAAAAATTTTTTGGAAATTTTTGGGGATTGGGCTTAACCCTGAATCGTAGATCATAAACAACAAAACAATAAACGAAGTAAACAAACCGAAAATAAACAAACTTGTCATATGCGCAGAAAATCAAATCTTGTGTACCAAATATTGAGATAATCAATGAACAGAATACAAGTTCCAGAATGGAAGGTTGGATTTCTTAAGAAGGGGTGCCAAGCTATTAAGTATGGTGGTACAGGTTGTGTAGATTTATTAAAAAGAGAATGTATAAGAACACAGATAGTAGACCAAGAATTAGCAGAAGCTATACAAACCATTATAGCGGAAAAAATTTGTATTATAAGTAGGGATTGGAACCGTTTAACCGTTTAAAAATTGCTCTATAGTTCCGGGCAGAATTATGTTGGTCGTAGGTCCGAATTATTTTAATGCTGGCCAAATTAAACTGTTAAACGGTTAAACGATTAAACGATTAAGAAAATTTTAGAAGGTTCCAATCCCTAATTATAAAGTATTTTTTGGAATGCTATACAAAACTAACAGAAAAGCAACTCGGTGAAATTCAAAGAAAGGAGTCGAAGGAAAGTGTTAATTCTACAGAAGCAAAAAATCAGGCCAGGATAGAAACTTTCCTTCAGCTAGAGTGTGGAATGATTGATTATAGAACTCAAGTTTTGGAAGATGAGTTTAAGCTCAAATATGAAATCTTAGATGGAAAACAGGTTCAACAATTAGAGAAACCAGAGAATCCAGAGGAAGACGTAATTATGTTATTAGAAGACAAGGAATTTCAAGTACCGTAAACTGCCGTATAAACAGCCCGGGTCTGGTACATTCCACCAAAAAAATTAATTAGTAAAAAAAAGAAAATTATTAGTAAAAATGAGAGGGGGGTCTGATATGTGGGGAGGCTGTTTATACGGCAGTTTACGGTAAATTTGGACCAAAACAAGGAAAAACAATCTTACCCAGTATAAACAAGAGGCTTTAGATATGTAAGAAACCTATACGATTTGGGATGTTCCACCCAAAAATGGCAATATATCAATCAAAAAACTAATGGGTCACTATGGAAAAGTTAAGAATATTACTTGGACAACAAATAAGTTCAATAAAACAGCAGTTGTGGATTTAACACTCAAAAACCAAAGATACAAGAATATACTTGAGAATACATGGGCACTTCCAATAGGTAGATGACTTACTAGAATCTCGAAGGGTATAAAGCAAGAAAAGATCATGGAAGAAAGAAAGTCATTTAGAGCGGTATTAGGTGGTATTCCAAGAAATATGATGAAGGTCTTATTATTTAGACAACTAAAAGAGAATGGTGCAACATCTAAGGGGTATAAGGATGTTGCACCAGTTGGTGGAGTTCAGGAAAGAAGCATAGGGTTTGCATTTTATAATATTAAGGGGGCATCCATAAATAACGTTATGTACCCCCTCATAGTAGCGCTGGACCCCCCCCTACTATATAAAAAAATTTTTCAAAATCCGTATGTTTATATATAAAATTTTACAAAAACTTGAATATATTATTATCCAGTGGTCCAATTTGGATGATTTTGGTACTATTCGATTCGTCTCTATGAGACGAATCCAGTGGTACCAAAATCATTTCATTTGGATTACTGGATCACGTTTTATTAACAAAATACTATTGATTTTATAGTAATTTTATAAGAAAACATAATAACCAATAGTATTTCGTTAATAAAACGTGACCCAGTAATCCAAATCAAATGAAATTGGTACCATTCGAATCCTCTCCTCGATACGATTCGAATGGTACCAAAATCATCTAATTTGGTCTACTGGATCAAGTTTTAGACAAATTTTAATAAAAAAATTGCGTTATGTTGAGGGACCCCCTATATAGTGGAAAATCGTTATATTTTGGGGGAACCCCCCCTCAAACATAACGTTATTTATGGATGCCCCCTAATGGACTTAAAATACAATTTCATAAAGTAGATTTTTTGATTTCGTGGGCTATTGAGGAAAAAGTAGATATAATTAGAATAGCAGAAACGAATTTGGGTGAAAGAGAGGCAAAGTTAGAATAGCAGAAACGAATTTGGGTGAAAGAGAGGCAAAGTTTATGGCAAAAAATCTGGGCAATTTTAGAAGTTTTTGGTCGAATGCATCACCTGACAAACTCAAAGGGTCAGACGTAGGACTTTTGATACACAGGAACATTGAGCAACATATAGGCAAAATAGAACGATTTAATGAATATTTAATGTGTGCATATATTTTCTTTAAAAAGTGTAAACTACTAATAATTGTAGTTTACATACCTCCAAGTGATGAGACATGTGCAACAATGGTTATCGGAAAAATCCAAGAAATAGTTAATAAAAATGAGAAGACCTGAAAAATCGTTATAACGGGGCCCTTTAATCGTATACCCAACAAACTATTGGATAAGTCCTCACAAACAACAAATCTCAAACGTTGTTCTCTTTTCATATGGTTGGAAAAAAATCCTTTGTAGATGCTTTCAGAAGGCTAAATCCCAGGGCCAGAAAGTACACTTGGAGTAATGGTCATACAAGTACAAGGATAGACCAAATATGGTTGACAGAAAACTTAATGAGCAAGGCTTTAAAAGCAGATATCATCGAAATAGGAACAGTAACAGGTAGTGATCATGAATTGCCCATAGTTGAAATTTTTTTGGATCGCAGTTAGTGATGTGAGTTGGTAGCTACCAGTAGGAATCTACTACTGGTATCTACCGTTAGATAACGGTAGATACCGTTAGGTAAATTATATGCAGGATAGATACCAATAAAATATAGAATAAAATTTTAAAATTATATAATGCATTATAAATATCGAAAAGTATATAATTTGTCAAATAAATTTTATTATTATGTGACTAGTAGATCTACTGGTAGTGGTAGCTACCGGTAGCTACCACCTACTGGTAGATACCGGTAGGAATATGCCAAATTGGTAGAATTCACATCACTAATCGCAGTAATTGCGCAGACTCAAAATGCAGAGCAGGGCAAACTTCCTCATCACGAATGGTTTGGAAGCTTGACAAGGCAACGAAGAAAAATTGGGACAATTACAGAACAGTGTTATGGAATAAGATTAAAAAGAATTTGTCACAATGGTTACTAAAGGATGAACAAAGTGAAGAGTCATTTCAGGTACCTGAGCAAAGAGTCTGCATAGATCAATTATAGGACATAATCAAGGCTGCAATTTGGAAGGCGACAAAAGAGATATTGCCAAAGAAAAAAGTTCAAAATAAAAAGAAGTGTGTGAAAAAGGATAAGGTATCATCTACCAAAAAAGTGGCCAAAGAATTTGGCAGAGTAATTAAAAGTATTGCAAGCAACAAGAATATGCATCATATGATTAGCAGCTGGAATAATAAAATCAAAAGTATTAATTCCAGTGCAAGTACCGGGATACCAAATATTAATTTGAGACATGTTGATATTTGGCTTAACAGTGCATCTTTGTGGTGGAAAGCAATAGAAGGCAAATTGATTAGTGAAGAAAAATTGCATAGAGAAAAGAAAATCAAAAAGTATGTGCAAAAAAGATGTGAAATGATTGTGGATGAGCAGAAGAAAATGCTAAGAAGTCTTCTCGAAAGGCCATTTAATAAGATAGTTTTGGACCGGATATTAATCAAGGAGAATGATGAATATGAGTTAATATCTGAACCCAGTGAAGTTCTATCCAAGACCAACAAGCACTTTAAAGAACAGTTCAGAAGAAGGAATCCTTAGCTAGATCTACTGAACAAAGAGTGGAGAAGTATTTATTAACCACTAAGTGGGATTCAAGAAGAATGGTATGAGCTGGTTTTGTTACCAGTAGAGTTAGAGGAATGGCTCTTAATGCTTAATGAGGTTAGAACAAATTCGGCACCAGGGGTATCCAATATTACTTATGAGTTAATTAAACAAGTGGATCTTAGAGTGCATACAGCTTTCAAAAATTTTGCAAATATTTGTCTTGTGCAAGGAAATATTCTAAACAAATGGAAAGTTGCACAAATTTATACGATTCCGAAGGGAGAAGATTGGGGTTTTGAGTTGAATAAGGTGACACCAATCGCATTATTGGAAGCCTTCTGTAAGTGCGTAACAAGAATCATAACAAAGAGATTAAGTGCGATAATTAAAGACAAGAACATTTTGCAAGGATCTAATTTTGAGGTCTATCAGAAAATTCAATGGAGGAACCTATTCATATCTTAAACTCGTTCCTTGAGGAGGCCCATAAAAAAAGAAGGAAATGTGGCTCCTTTTCCAAGATATGAAGAAGGCGTTTGATTCTGTTAGTCTTGTGATGCTTGAAAAATCTATGCGGGGAATAAGGCTTCCAGGAATTGTAATTAACCTATTCAGTAAAAGGCGTATGCAAGTAATAACGGATTACAGCCTTACAGAAGAGTTCGTAGCTGAGGACAAAATCGAGCAAGACGAGGTTATCTCTCTCTTGGTGTGGAGAATTTTCTACGATCCTCTGTTAGTTAGGGTTCAGAAGGACAAGTCCTTGGGCTATACTGCGGAAGTAAATAGTTTCAAGGCAAACATAGACAAGGAAAGAAGCTTAAATATGCGGCAGGCTGTTCTAGCATATGCTGATGACACAACATGGATTGCATGTTCAAAGGAGCAATTAGAAAGAACAATTAATATTGCAGAGCAGTTCTTCCAAATTAATGATATCGAAATTAATGGTGGCAAGTCCAAGCTGGTAATAATCAACTCGAAGCTTTCAAAGGAAGAAAGTTGTGTCTTTTTTTGCAAAACGAAATTACTTGCAGAACCAAAATTATATGATTTAAAATTCCTGGGTATATACTTGCACACATCCAAGGATTTAGCTAACATTAAAAGGAAAGTAAAAAAGATTGTCAGATTGTTTACGCATGTATTAGAAAAGAAAAAGGTGATAGCTAGTCAGCTAAGCTATATAAACTATCAGGTGCTTCTTCCAAAATTAGAATATATTTTACAGGCCACAGCTCTAGCAGAAAAGGACCTAGAAAATATATACTAGCCAATAATCCGCCTATGTAAAAAAAAGTTAGGCATAGCACAAACTGTACCGAATGATATAATATTTCACAGAGGTATTCTGGGCTTTAAATTCTTGGCAAGCTCTTCGTTGGCTAAGCAAGTGACGAGTCTCTTAAAAAAGCTAAACAGTAGTGAAGGTTTAGAAAGCCTGACAGAGCTAAGAATAAAACAAGGTGCAATCAAGGCTGGTATTTTGCAGAATGTACGTAGTGTGCCTTTTGATGCGTGGCATGCTACTCTTTGGAAGGGAAATCTTTTATGCAATGTAATTGAAAAATGCAAATTAATCAACTTAAAGTTCGAAATCCAAAGTATTCAGAACGAAGTATGTAGCAAAGAGGTTGCGATTGTAAGTTTTCTGGATGAAAGAACGATAAAGAACTCGATGAACACAAGGGTTAGTTTGGAGTTGGTATCACTGAACCAGTTAATAGACCCGACAGGCACAAGTTTAATGTCATGGCAACAAGTCAGAGGTATAAGGGAAAAAAGCATGAGGGGAAAGACACCTGATTGGTTCAGCAGGATCGAAGAAAAGGTTTTAATAAACAAGTCCTCAAGGGAGCTTAAAAGGAAATACCGACTAGAAGGTGAAAGTAATAAGCACAGGTCAAAACGATGCACATCAGTATAATATCGAGTACCCGATATGTATACTATATATATATAATATATGACCGATATGTGTAAGATATATTTATACACATACCCGATATGTACCCGACTCATGTCACATATTGGATACATATCGGACACATATAGTACACATATAGTATACATGCCGTATACATGCCGTATATATATTGCATATATAAATTCTGTAATACATCATGTACCCGATATGTACCCGATATAAAAGTAACATCAAGAAAGAATAAATTCGAATATTTATATATTTTTTACAATCACCTAATTATCACTTTGCCATAACAATAATATAACTGATAAAGCAATTTAATAAAAATTTTATTTATTTTTTTTTATTTATATAAACAATTCTCTAACAAATCGGTTACAATTTGGAATATAATATACAATCCTATAGCAAATAACTAATGAAACACTAGTGATAATACAATACTAACAAAAGTGGAAAACACCCAATAACTATGATTGTTAAAAAAAAAAGAAAAAAGTTCAACAAATCGGTAACAAAACACCTAAAGCAACTACAAAGCTACAATAAAGCTACACGAAAACGCCCAAGAAAACTAACAATATACCCAAGGTAAAATCTACAAGACCCTCCAAAACATACCAAAACAGTATCAAAATCGACGACAAGACACCTTATAAGGCAACCACAAACTCGCACAGAGAGCACCCAAGAAAACTAACAGGGCATCCAAAAAGAAATCTACAACAAAAGACTCTGAAACACGCTCGAAGCAATATCGATATCGGAAATGCCCAAAAAAACTAAAGCGAAATCTCGAAACAACATTGAAATCGGCATGAGACAATCACAAAATCACGTGAAAAACCTAAAAAACAGAAAAACTAAAGAATAGTATTTAAAACTAGAGCGCGTCAACAAAAATATAACAAGACAATACACCAAACTAATGGCACCAGCGACGAATAATATATCGAAATGGTCACACCAACGACGAAGCACTAACTAACGACTCCAACAACGAAATCTGAACGAAGAACCTAAAAAAATATAAAAGTTAGCATTTGAAATAAAAAGCGATAAAGAACACCAACAACTAAAAAAGCACACACCGAATGGACAACACCAATAGTGGCAAAAGAAGTGGTTTCAAAATGGACGCCACCAACGACGAAAAGGAAAGCACCTGAACCGAAAGACACCAACGACGAAAGAACAGCACCAACGACAAGAGAAACATGCCAATAAGATAAATGATAATCTGAAACTAAAAAAACAAGAATAAATATTAGTACTAAAATAATAAAAAAAAAAGAAAAATAAATACTGAAATAAAAAAAAAATTGATTAACTTATCTTTATACCCGCTTTGTGTAACTAGTGATCATCACCACCAGTTATTTAAATGTAAATACAGTACCTTAAAAAAAACAAATAATTATTAATTAATAAAATAATAAAAATATATTACGCAAAGTAAAAAAAAATTAAAAATACTTAATTTAAAAAAAGAATTATTATATTTATCGCCATGGCGATGTATCGCTACCCTGATCAACCAATAAGAATTTAGGATCAGGTATAACGTGAGATCGAAGCGATTACGATTTTTTTCAAAAATCGTCCATAACGCTAAATTTTGCCTATGAAATCATCTCTTATGCTCTAACAAAAAAAATTCATTACAAATTTTGGATTAGAAACTCTTCGCTAAAACACACTAACCTGACCCTAACCTAACCCTTACCCTAACCTAACCCTTACCATAACCCTAAACTAACGAATTTATTTATTGTTTTGATTTCACATTACACCAGATCTTATAGGGTGTGATGTATCGCCTATGCGAAAAAATCGAAAATTCTTAAAAAAAAATTAAATAATTAAAATAAAAAACCGTTAAATTGAAATAAAAAAAAATTTTTTAAATAAAAATTAAAAAATAAAATAATAAAATATAATTAATAAAAAAAAAGTAACGACAATTAAAAAAATAAAATTAAATAAATAAAAAATAAAAAAAAATTAAATAAATAAAAAAAAATCATTTTAAAAATAAAAAAAATTAAAAATTATTTAAATAAAAGGATTAATTTAGTATTTACCAGTAGTAAAATTCACCAGTGATCTACAAACAAATAGTATGTATTAAATAAAAATTAAATCTCTTTAATATTAGGGTAAGGGTAAAGGTTAGAGATTAGAATAGAGGTTTATATATAGTAAAATTTAGCAAGGAATTTTTTTTTTGTATAAAAAAAAGTAGTTTCATAGACAAAATTTTTAGTTAGAAACGATTTTTTAAAAAATTCTTATTTTTGTTATACAAAATTGATTGCATGTTACACCTGATCTTTAATTCTAATTGGATTAGTGAAATTCACCACTGGTGAATATTAAACTTATCCTAAATAAAAATAAAAAAAAA